>RCUC01116909.1:0-94873 GCA_003697995.1 Taxidea taxus jeffersonii
TCTTGGCTGTATTTGTTTGATCTTCTGGGGGAGGGGCCTGTTGTAGTGATTCTCAGGTGTCTTTGCCCCAGGCGGAGTTGCACCGCCCTTACCAGGGGCCAGGCTAAGTAATCCTCTCAGGTTTGCTTTCAGGAGCTTTTGTTCCCTGAAAGCGCTTTCTGTAGAGTTCTGGAGGACGGGAATGACAATGGCGGCCTCCCAATCTCCGGTTCAGAGGAGCCGAGAGCTAGGGGCCCCAGTCTTCAGTGCGCCTTCAGAGAAAAGCGTTTAATCCCTCCAGTCTCCCTAGCCCACGTTTGCATCGGAGAGTGCGCGTGCGCGTCCGCCCGCAGACACCGCGCACCCGCAGACACCGCAGGCCCGCAGACCCCACGGGCCGCCGACACCGCGGGCCCACCGACACTGCGCGCACCCGCAGACCGCGCGCGCCCGCAGACCGCGCTCAGAGAAAATCGTGCCTAAGCAGTCCCGTCTCACTGGCTTCTGGGAGTGCTCCGAGCTCACGCAGCCTGTGACCAAGCGTCTCTGTCTCTGGCAGAGTCCCACCTGGAGTCTCCGGACCCCATATATCCCTGAGCTCTCCTGGGTCGGTGTCTCCCCGGATCTTGTGGGGACCCCTCGCACAGAGCACCGGCCAGTGCCACAGAGCACCGGTTCGTGTCACAGACCACTAGGAAATCTCGGCTCTGTCTCCGCAGCCGACTTCCCTGCTCTAATACCTGTGAGCTCTGCGACACTCAGACACCCCCGATCCTTCTGTGACCCCGTGGGACCTGAGTCCACATTGTCCCCGTGAGGTCTTCACCCCAGTTTAGCCTCTGGAGCGATGTCCCTCCGTG
This sequence comes from Taxidea taxus jeffersonii, assembly GCA_003697995.1. Lineage (NCBI taxonomy): Eukaryota > Metazoa > Chordata > Mammalia > Carnivora > Mustelidae > Taxidea > Taxidea taxus. Next base: position 840 of record RCUC01116909.1, read on the forward strand.
TAGCCGACTTTTAAAAGTTCTGATTTTGTGCTCCGCCGTTTGCCGGGAGCCGGCCCCTCCCCCTGGGGTCTATCTTCCCGTCGCGTTGGATTCACTTCTCCGCTGGTTCTACCTTTCAGAAAGTGGTCGATTTTCTGTTCCTAGAATTGTTGTTTTTCTTCTCTTCGATCTCCTGTTGGATTTGTAGGTGTTCGGAATGGTTTGATAGGCTATCTAGCTGATCTCCTGCTGGCTGATGTTGTCTCAGCCTCCTACTTCTCCGCCATCTTGACTCCTCCCCTTCAATCTTTTTTAATTTGTTGACTTACATTGTGGCCTAATATGTGATATATTCTAGATAATGTTCCCTGTACACTTGAAAAGAACGTGTATTCTGCTCATTTAAGATGGAATATTCTGAGGGTTCCTGGGTGGCTCAGTTGATTAAACATCTGCCTTCATCCCAGGTCATGATCCTTGGGTCCTGGAACCAAGTCCCATGTTGAGTTCCCTGATCAGTGGGGGCCTGCTTCTCCCTCTCCCTCTGCAGCTCACCCTGCTTGTGCTCTCTTTTTCTTTCTCCCTGTCAAATAAATGAATAAAATCTTTTTTTTTTTTTTAAGATGAAGTGTTCTGAATATATCTGTCAATTTCATCTGGTTCGTTGTGTCATTTAAAACCACTTTTTCCTTGTGATTTTCTGTTTGGATCCTCTGGACATCAATGTAAGTGAGGTATTAAATTCCTATACTGTTATTGCATGATTCCTTAGTTTCTTTATGTTTTTTAAAAACTGATTTATGTATTTGGGTACTCTCAGGTTGGATGCATAAATGTTTGCAATTGTAGCTTCTTATTGGATTGTCCCCTTTATTATTATGCTGTGCCCTTCTTTGTTTATTTGTTACAGTCCTTGTTTTAAAAACCATTTTTTTCTGACTTAGGTAATTGCTGCTCCCGCTTCTTTTGATAACCATTTGCATATGCGTTTCTCCATCCCTTCATGTAGAATCTGCAGGTGACTTTAAGTCTGAAATGAGACTCTTGTAGTCACCATATAGATAGTTGTGTCTTCTTCTTTTTTCTTTTTTAAAGATTTACTTGTTGATGTGTGTGTGTGTGTGTGTGTGTGTGTGTGTGTGTGTGTGTGAGGGAGAGAGAGAGAGAGAGAAAGGCAAAAGTGGAGGCAGAGAGAATCCCAAGCAGACTCTGGGCTGAGCACAGAGCCTAATGTGAGACTTAATCTCATGACCCTGCTATCATGACCTGAGCTGAATCCAAGAGTCAGATGCTTAACCAACCGTGCCACCGTGGTGGCCCAGGATGGGTCTTGTTTCTTTATCCACTCTATCTCCCTTGGAGCACTTAGTACATTTTCATTCAAAGTAATTATTGATAGATATGTATTTATTGCTATTTTGTTACTTGTTTTGTGGTTGTTTCTGTAATTTTTTTTTCTAATCCTGTCTTCTTTCTTTCATGTTTTTTTGGGGGGGTTAATAATACACTTTGGTTCCTTCTTTATTTTTGCATAACTATTACTGCTTTCTTTTTTATTTGTGGTTACCATTCAGTATATGTATATAATTTTCTGTATATAGCCATCTATATTAAGCTGAAGTTCACTTATGTTGAAGTCATTCTTTACTCATCTCCCCTTCAGGCTTCAGATTTGTTACAATATTTTACATCCCTTTACTTTGTGACTCTCTTGACTGATTTGTAAAGAGATACTTTTGTTTTGTTTTTAATTTAATTTCTTTTCAGTGTGACAGAATTCATTGTTTATGCACCACACCCAGTGCTCCATGCAATTTGTGCCCTCCATAATACCCACCACCAGGATCCCCCACTCTCCCATCTCCTGCCCCTTCAAAACCCTCAGATTGTTTTTCTGAGTCCATAATCTCTAATGGTTTATCTCCTCCTCCAATTTTCCTCGAGAAGGGAGTTGAGGGAGATACTTATTTTTATTGTGTTATTTTTTTATAGTCCCAATTTGTTTTTTTCTTTCTTTTCAAAGTGTCCCTTTTAATATTTCTTATAGAGCTGGTTTAATTTTCATGTATTCCTTTTTTTTTTTTTTTTTTTTTTTTCTTGTTTGAGAGACTCTTCACTTCTTCAATTCTGAAAGATAGCCTTGTAGGATAGAGTATTCTTAGGTGAGCATTTTTCCCTTTTGGCACTTTAATAATATATCTGGCCACTTTCTTCTAGCCTGCAAAATTTTTGCTGAAAAATCCAGTAATAGCCTTATGGGCTTTATTTTGCATGTAATGGTCTCTATTTTTGCAACCTTTAAAATTCCTTTTTTTTGTCATTTTAATTACTCTGTGTCTTGGTGCACCTCCTTGGGTTTAACTTTTTGTGTGATTCTTGTCTCCTGAAACTAGATCTTTGTTTTCCTCCCCAGATTTCTTTCCCTTATTCTTTCTTTCAAAACGTTTTCTGCCTGTCTTTCTTTTCTCATTCTGGCATCCCTATAATGTAAATATTATTACATTTGATGGGATCATGGAAGACTCCAAATATCTTCTTATTATGAAGCATTTGTCTCTCATCTGTTCAGCTTGTTTACTTTCCATTACTATATTCTTCAGATTACTCTTATGTTCCTCTGCTTCCTGTTTATTCCATCTATTGTATTTTTACTTTCATTTGTTGAGGACTTCATTTCTTTTTATCTCTTTGTTCAGGGTCACACTATTGTCTTCCACTATTTTCTCAATTCCAGTGAATATCTTTATGATCATTACTTTAAATTCTCTACAGGCATACTACCTATTTCTGTTTAACATTCATTGTATGCTGTGATTTTGTTGTGTTCCTTCATTTGGAACAAATTCCTCTGTCTCCTCTTTTTGTCTACCTCTCTATGTCTGCTTTTGTGTGTTAGGGAAGTCAGATATGTTTTCTGCTTGTGAAGGTAGTGGCTTTATGAACCTGAGATCCTGCAGTGCCCTGCTGTGAAGTTTCTGCTGTGTACCAGAACCTGGTACTTCAGGAGAATCTCTTTTTTGTGTTCTTTGTGTGTTTTGTGCATCCTTCTGTTGTATTTGAGTTGCTTTTCCTTTCAGTCTAGATGTCGGCACTTACTATTTGCCTGTTGTGAACTCCACTTGCTCTTAGTGGTGTTAGTTAAACCCAGGCATCCCCAGCTTGGGAGTGGAAGTGGGGGTAGTGGAGGAGGTGGCATAGGAGGACATAAGGATGGGGCTGAAGTGTTAGCAAGATTTTCACTGTGTCATCAGTTCTAGGCTGGATTACTGGAAGCATGGTGGTAGCCACAGTTTCAGTGTGCATTATTGGCAGCAGCCAGCATCAGTCACATGGGTGAGTTGGCAACATGGGCTGCACAGCTACTAGACATGGTGTGTGGCATCTGTGCATGCAGATGCTAAGCATGGAACATGACCCATGAAGGTGTGTAGTGTCTGTATGTTGTAGCTGGGCATGGAGTGTGGATGGGTAGGGCTCATCCAATGTTATTATTATTATTATTAATTTGCATTAAGCCTAAGGCATAGCACAGTAGGATTGGAGTGGGTGAGTAAGGAAAACTCCTGGGGGAGGTGCACTGCTAGCAGGTTAGGTAACAATTATCTGTGCAGCACAGATTCTGGCAGGTAGCCCTGTATTTATTTATTTTTTTTAAGATTTTATTCATTTATTTGTCAGAGAGAGAGAGAGTGAGCACAGGCAGATAGAGTGGCAGGCAGAGGCAGAGGGAGAAGCAGGCTCCCTGCCGAGCAAGGAGCCTGATGTGGGACTCGATCCCAGGATGCTGGGATCATGACCTGAGCCGAAGGCAGCTGCTTAACCAACTGAGCCACCCAGGCGTCCCAGGTAGCCCTGTATTTATGCTGGGGTATGTAAGAGGGAATGGCATCAGACAGCTCCTTTCTTTCCAGTTTCCCAAAATGCTCTGAAACCAGTATAAACAGATCTTTCTCCTGTTGTTCAGGCTGTATCTTCTATATTGACTCTTCTTAGGCTGTTGTCTCCTTAAGGAGACCAAGATATCAGCCACCCTTCAGGCTGGCCTAGTGCTGAGTCTGGTGACTTTAAACTCCAGGGTCTATATCCTGCTGGTTATACAAACTCGCAGAATCCAGCTCCTCTAGTCTTCAGGCACAGATATTATGGGGATTCATTTTCCCTCTGTGGGCTCTTTGGTGCTTTCCTCTCACCATGACTGTAGCTCTCTTCCTCCAATGGGCAGCTCTAGACCACTATTTCTACCCTTCCTAACCTCTCCCACACAGCTTCTGTATATTTAGTAGTAGAGTTTGCTCTGCTAGTCTTCAGATCAGTCTCTGGTTTATGATGTAGAAGTGAGTGGCATCTAGTTGTAAACATCAGATGGCGTGAGCTTAGGACACTCCCACTTTGCCTTCTTGCAGTTCTTCCTGTCCTTCTCTTGCTGACTTAAAAATTTTCTCTTTATCACTATTTTTTGTCATTTTAATTATTATATGTCTTGGTTTGGACGTCTTTGGGCTAATTTTGTTGGGGGCTTTCTGTGCTTTCTGGACCTGGATGTCTGTTTCCTTCCCCAGATTGTGGAATTGTTCAGCTACTATTTCTTCAAGTACTTTTTGGCCTTTTTTTCCTCTCACTTTTTCTGGCATTCCTAGAGTGTTGTTAGTACAGTTAATAATATTGTTGATTTACCTTAACCTATTCTCATTTGTTGTTATTATTTTGCCTTTATGCTGTTCAGCTTGGTTGCTTTCCAATATTCTGTCTTCCACTTTGCTGATCTCTTCTTCTGGTTCCTCTAATTTGTTAGTAATTCTTCTAGTGTTTGTTTTTAAATTTAAGTTATTTGTTCTTCAACTCTGATTGGGTATTTTTTACATTTTCTATCTTTTGGTTGAAGGTATTACTGAGATCCTTCACTTTTTTTTTTTTTTTTTTTTTTTTTTTTTTTTAGTTTGGTGAGTGTATTTATGGTCATTACTTTGAATTCTTTATCAGGCTTAGTAGTTATCTCCATTTCATTTAACTTTTTTTTTTTTTCCTGTGATTTTTTTCCTGTGATTTTTTTTTTCCTGTTATTTCCTTTGTAACATATTCCTGTCTCCTCATTTTGTCTAACTCTGTGTTTGTTTATATGTGTTAGGAAAGTCAGCTATGTCTCCTGATCTTGAAAGTAGTGACCTTATGAAGAAGAGGTCATGTGATGCTTTATAATGCAATTTCACTTGCTCACCATAAGAAGGTGATTTAAGAGTGTCTCCTCTGTGAGTTATATACACCCTACTGTTTTGGCTGAGCTGCATTTGCCTTCAGTGATGCTGGCAGCCATGACCCATTTAGCCTCTTATGGGTGCTCTGAACAGGGTTTAGTACCTGTGCTGTTAAGGGATCTATCTGGAGCTGCTATAAGTTTGCAGTTTGTTGATTTCACCAGTCAGAAAAGACAACTGCCCTTAGTTAATCTTCCAGGGGTATACTAGCACTGACCTGTAGGGTGCTGTTCTTGTTTCCTGAAAGGCTCTTGTTGATGGGTTGGGCGGGTAGTCAGACCAGATGCTTAATCCCTGCCTATCTGTTAGAGCTATAGTTACCCAAAACTTCAGGATTCTCTCCCAGTGCTGCTCTCTAAGAGGTTTCTATTGTGGGTGGAGCCACCAGTCAGACCAGATGGCTTTCCCTCATCAGTTTGCTGGTGCTGTAGTAGCAATGACCTTCAGGGTGCTCTCCCTGCCTTGTTCCCTGAAAGGCTTCACTGGTGTATGGGGCACATAGTCAGACCTGAGAGCTGCCTGACTCTGTCTGTCTTCTAGGGCTATAGACACACTGAATTGCAGGGTTTTCTCCCCTTGCTTGTCCACCTGAGAGGTTTTTATTGGTGGTTGGTGCTGTCAATTAGACCAAACACTGCCCTTTGTATGTCTGCTGGGGCTGCAGTTGCATTGATAAGGAGGGCAATCTCTTTGCACTGCCAGCTGTAAGTTTCAGCTGCTGGGATTGGAGGCACACTAATGAGTGTGGTTATCTTCCTGTTTCCCCAGTACAGAAGTCACTTTGGAGTCGCACCACTCATTGCTGGGACTGGTTCCATCATGCATCAAGACAGGTGCCACTTTGGAGGGACACCTGCTGAGTGGAGAAGGCCAGGTGGAACCGATCACCTAGACAATATGGGGGAGAGATGTGTGGTGTTAACAAGATAGTTGGGGAGCATTAGTGCTGGTTACCACAAGATTCCTGCTATCTAGCCCATATGTTTTATTTTTTTGTGGGGCAGAAATGACACCCAACATTTATTTTGCTCCTGAAAAGTCTCATAAAGAGCCCTGTCTCTGCAGTGCAGTTTTGATACTAGTTAAATAAATATTCTTCACATACACCCAGACACGTTTCAAACTCCTACTTTTATGTTATATCTTGGCCAGGTTATTTGTTATGTTTTCATTTTAAGAATAGCATCTCAGCTTCCTGTTGTTCTCTGGCTCTCCTAGAGCTAAACCCACTGAATTTTAAAGTATTTGCAGTAGAGCCCTACTGATTGTAAAAACCCTCCAGAGTTAAACCCCACTGGCCCTCAAAGCCAGGTATTATGGTGATTCATCTCCCTAGTGCCTAGTCCCCCATGCCTGGCCTGCCTAGTGTAGTACTGAATCCTTTCATTTCTCCAGCTTTTGGTATCCATCCTATTTGTGCATGATCTCTCCAGATTTTGATTTCCAACCATATATCTACCCCTACAACCCTTTCCAAGGTTTCCTCATCTCTGTGATTAACTAGAAATTCTATTCTATCAATCTTTGGGTCATTTTCCAATTTAGTTGCCCTGAAATGGCTGTTATCTCAATGTGTCCAAGAGAGAGCGTGAGCTTAGGATCCTCCTACTCCACATCTCCCCAGAAGTCTAAAAGTTTTATAAGTTTAGATTGTATTCTTAGATCTATGATACATTTTAAATTATTTTTAATATCTTGTACAAAGTTTGGACCAATTATTTGGCCTTAGGATAGCCAATTATTTCTGCATGGAATTTTAGAGACTTTATCAAGTTTCCCTTGCAACTTTGTCAATAAACAAATCATTGACATGGATGGAACTAGAGGGTACTATGCTGAGCAAAATAAGTCAATCAGAGAAAGATGATTATCATATGATTTTACTCATATGTGGAATATAAGAAACAGCACAGAGCATCATAGGGCAAGGAAGGGAAACAAATGGGAACTCATCAGAGAGGGAGAGAAAAACATTGAGAGACTCTTAACTATAGGAAGCAAACCGAGGTTTGCTGGAGGGGCCAGGGTGGGTGGATGGAATAATGGGTGATGGGCATTAAGGAGGGCACATGATGTGAGGAGCAATGGGTGTTATACATAACTGATAAATTATTGAACACTATATTGAAACTAAGCATGTACTATATGTTAATTAATTGAATCTAAATTTTAAAAAGACAAATTATTCTATATGCATGAGTCTATTTCTGATCACTCTATTCTGTTCCAGTTCTCATCTTAATGCGACTATCCCACTGTTTTGGTTATTATAACTTTATAATAGGTCCGTAAGATATGTAATGAAAAAATTTCAACTTTGTCATTTTTCAAAATGTTTTAGATATTTTAGATCTTTTGCATTTCCATATGATGTTTAAAATCAGCTTGTCTGATGAATTCTTAAACTCTACATCTTAAATTAATGATGTTGGCTATTTGAACTCAAATAAATAAATAAGTAAATAAAATAAGATTGTCAATTACAAACACAACATACTTGCAGAGATTCTCTGGCATTGAATTGAATCAATAGGTTACTTTGGTCATAAATTACATCCTAATATTATTGAGCTTTCTGATCAATGAACAAGTCTTCTTTTGTTCAGATTTTCTTTAATTTCTCTCAGCAGTGTTTTGTAGTTTTCAGGATACCGGTTTTAAACATCTTTTGTCAATTTTTTTCCTAACTATTTCATGCTCTTTATGTTATTTTTAAAGTATGTTACTTATTTATTTGACAGACAGAGAAAGCCAGAGAGCACAATTGGGGGAAATGACAAAGGGCGAGGGAGCAGCAAGCTTCCCACTGAGCAAAGAGCCTGATGCAAGTCTTGATCCCAGGACCCTGGGATCATGACTTGAGCCAAAGGCAGATGCTTAACCAACTAAGCCACCTAAGTGTCCCTATTTGACCAAGTATGGCATCTTCGTTGATAAAGCCCTCCACCATGTAGGGATAGAGGTAACATACCTCAACATCATAAAGGCCGTATATTTAAAACACATAGATAATGATATCATCCTTAATGGGGAAAAACTGAGTTTTCCCCCTATGGCCAGGAAAGCAACAGGGATGTCCACTCTCACCACTATTGTTCAACATAGTAGTGGAAGTACCTGAAGCTAGGAAGCTTCAGGAGTCAGACATAGAAAATCTATAAAAGATCCCATATTGGTAAGGAAGAAGTCATTCACTCTTCACAGATGGCATTATACTCTATGCAGAATACCAGAAAGACTCCACCAAAAAATTGCTAGAAGTGATACAGTAATTCAGCAAGTCACAAGATTTAAAATCAATACATAGAAATCTTGCATATTTATACACCAATAATGACAACAGAAAGAGAAATCCAGGAATCTATCTCATTTATAATTACACCAAAAACCATAGGACACCTAGGAATAAGCGTAAACAAAGAGGCAAAAGATCTATACTCTGAAAACTATAGAACTATGGAACACATATGAAAGAAATTGAGGAAAAACACAAAGAAATGGAAAAAATGGAACACTTTTTTAAAATCTATAAAAGATCCCATATTGGTAAGGAAGAAGTCATTCACTCTTCACAGATGGCATGATACTCTATGAAGAACACCAGAAAGACTCCACCAAAAAATTGATGGAAAAGTGTTCCACTTTTCCATCATTAGAACATTGGAACAACAAATATTACTAAAAAGTCTACATCGCCCAGAGCAATCTGCACATTCAGTGCAATCCCTACCAAAATAACACAAGCATTTTTCACAGTGCTGGAACAAACAATTCTAAAACGGGTGTTCTTGGGCGAGTAAAGTTTCCAAGCTTTGGAGTAGGGAAACCAGATATGGTCAGTGAGCGTAGGAGGGGACTATCATCTTGGTTCACCATAAACCATGAATCAAGGCATGATCCAGCAGCAGCTGTCTATGCAGTGAAACTCTGCCTTCCCCTGGGTGGGTGGGGGGGGCATGGGTACATGCATGACCTTGTGACCACATTCCATTTGGGGCCCTGCAAAGGACAGAAATGCTGTGACCTTCTGACTTCCCCCAGGGAAGATCAGTGTAGACAGGCACCACAGAAGTCTGCATAGTCTGGCAAACACAGAAGGGAAGACTGCTTATCCCTGATGTTTACTGAAGAGAGGGGACTGTGGAACTTTCATATCTAGGGCTGGAGATTGGGTCACTTTTATTTTCATCCTGTAAAGCAGTGCAGAAAGACTTCAAGGAAAAAAGCCATATAGAGTAACCAGAAATATGTTACACTGAGCCTGTTCCCCCAGACAGGGGTCGTGAAAACCTGCCCAGGCAAAGATACCTGAGAATCAGCACACCAAGCCCCTTCCCCAGAAGACTAGCCCGAATAACAGGTAAACACCAAATTTGTAGAAAACAAGACTACAAAACTCCAACACTGCAGGATAATTGTATATAGAACTTGAGGGTTTTTTTTTCTCATGATTAATTTATCTTTCACCTTAAATTTTTCCTTATTTCTCCTTTTATTTCCTTTTGAACAATTTTCTTATTTTATCAACTCTTTGTGTTAAGTCTTTTTTTATCTTTATTTTTTCTTTTTTTAAAATATTTTATTTATTTATTTGACAGAGAGAGAGAGAGAGAGAGAGATCACAAATAGGCAGAGAAGGAAGCAGAGAGAGAGGGGGAAGCAGGCTCCCCACCAAGCACAGAGCCCAATGCGGGGTTCAATCCCAGAACCCTGAGCTCATGACCTGAGCAAAAAGGCAGAGGCTTAACCCACTGAACCACCCAGGTGTTTCTTAACATTCATTTTTTACATTTACATTTTATAAATATATTCTTTATTTTTGGCTTCCTTTCACAGTTTTCAAATGTATTTTTGTATATATGCAAGTTTTGATTTCTTTACAGTTTAGGATTTAGAATCTTCTAGCAAACACACCAAAATACACACATCAGATTTGTCTAGTGTGTATTTCAACTGGATCATGGGTGATATTTTTAATTTTGCTCTCTCGTTCATCCATTCTTCTCTGAGCAAGATGATAGAAGGAGACATTCACAACAAAGGAAAGAACCAGAAATAATAGTCTCTGACACAGATCTAAATGATATGGATATAAGTAAAATATCAGGGATGGAATTCAGGATAACAATTATAAAGTTACTAGCTGGGCTTGGAAAAAGCATAAAAATCGCTAGAGAATCTCTTAGTGCAGAAATGAAATCTAATCAGGCCAAAATTTAAAAAAAAATAGGTTTTCAATGAGATGCTGTCTAAATTGGATGCTCTAACAGGTAAGGTAAATGAGGCAAGAGAGAGTAAGTAACATAGAAGACAAGTTGATGGAAAGGAAGGAAGGTGAGGAAAAGAGAGAAAAACAGCCATGAGACCATGGAGACAGGCTTCAAGAAATCAGTGATGCCATGAAATGCACCAACATCAGAATTATTGGGGTGCTTGAAGGTGAAGAGAGAGAGACTGCCAGAAGATATATTTGAGCAAATCATGCTGAGAACTTCTCTAATCTGGGGAAGGAAACAAGCATTCATGTCCAAGAAGCAGAGAGGACCCTTTCCAAAATCAATAAAAACAGAGCAACACCCTGACATATAACAGCGACATTTCCAAATGTTAGAGATAAAGAAAGAATCCTGAGAGCATCTAGAGACAGTGGCTTCCTTACCTACAGAGAGGGGAACATTAAATTAACATCAAACCTATCCATAGAAACCTGGTAGTTCAGAAGGAGCTTGCATGATATTTTCAAAGTACTAAATGAGCAAAACGTGCAGCAAGAATACTTTATCCAGCAAGGTTGACATTCAGAATGGAAGGAGAGATAAGGAGCTTCCAGGACAGATAGAGCCTGAAAGAATTTGTAACTAAATCAGCCCTGCAAGAAATATTAAAGGGGATCTAGTAAGTGAAGAGAGCCCGACAGTAACATAGTACAGAAAGAACCAGAAACAACCTACAGAAACAATGACTGTACAGGTAATACAACAACACTAAATTCATATCATTCAATAATTACTCTGAATGAAAATGGGCTAAATGCTTCATTCAAAAGACACAAGGTATCCGACTGGATAACAAGGTAAGACTCATCCACATGCTGTCTATAAGAGACACGTTTTAGACCTAATGACACCTCCAGATTGAAAGTGAGAGGGTGGAGAATGATTTATCATGCTAATGGACCTCAAAAGAAAGCTGGGTAGCAATTCTCATATCAGACCAATTAGATTTTAAAACAAAGACTGTAGTAATGGATGAAGAGGGACAATATATCATTATTAAAGAGTCTACCCAACAGGAAGACCTAACAATTAAAATTATTTATGCTCCTAACTTGGAAGTAGCCAATGATATAAACTAATTAATAGCCATTTTTTTAAAAGCACAATGACAGTAATATAATAATAGTAGGGTACTTCAACACTCCACTCATATCAATGGACAGATCATCTAAACAGAAGATCAACAAGGAAACAAGGGCTCTGAATGACATGCTGCACCAGATGAATTTCACAGATATAAACAGAGAATTTCATTCTAAAGCAATAGAATGCACGTTTTTTTCGAGTTCACATGGAACTTCTCCAGAATAGAATATACGCTGGGTCACTCTGATCTCAACTGATCCCAAAATATAGGGATTATTCCCTGTATATGTTCAGACCACAATGCTTTGAAATTTGAACTCAATCACAAGAGGAAATTTGGAAGGAACTCAAACACTTGGAGGCTAAAGAGCTCCTACTACCTAATGAATGGGCCAACCAGGAAATTATAGAATTTAAATAATTCATGGAAAAAATGAAAATGAAAACATAACTCTTCAAAACTCTTGGGATACAGTAAAGGCGGTTCCCAGGTGGAAGTACATAACAATAGAAGCCTTTCCCAAAATATTAGAAAAGTCTCAAATACATAAATTGATCTTACACCTAAAGGAGCTGGAGAAAGAACAACAAATAAAGCCTAAACCAAGCAGGAGAAGGGAAAGAATAAAGGTTGGAGAAGAAAACAGTGAAATAGAAACCAGAAGAACAGTAGAACAGATCAATGAAACTAGAAGCTGGTTCTTTGAAAGAATTAATTAGATCAATAAATCCCTAGCCAGAATTATCAAAAAGAAAAAAGAAAGGACACAAATTAATAAAATCATGAATAAAAGGGAGGAGATCATGACCAACACCAAGGAAATACAATTTTAAGAGCATATTATGAGCAACTATATGCCAACAAATTAGACAATCTGGAAGAAATGCATGCATTCCTGGAAACTTATAAACTACCAAAACTGAACCAGAAAGAAATAAAAAACCTGAATAGGCCCATACCCAGCCAGGAAATCGAAGCAGTAATCAAGAGTCCAAGGGCTACATGGCTTCCCAACAAACAAGAGTCCAAGGGCCAGATGGCTTCTCAGGGTAATTCTACTAAATATTTAAGGAAGAGATAATACCTATTCTGAAACTGTTTCAAAAATAAAGAAAGGGAAGGAAAACATATAGACTTTTTCTATGAGGCCAGCATTAAACTGATCCCAATCCCAGACAAATACCCTACCAAAAAGGAAATTTACAGACCAATAACATTCATGAAGATAGATGCTAAAATTCTCACTACGATAATAGCCTGGTGATGGGTATTATGGAGGGCACGTATTGCATGGAACACTGGGTGTGGTACATAAACAATGAATTCTGGAACACTAAAAAGAAATTTAAAAAATAAATAAAACTTTTTAAAAAAGATACTAGCCAACAGGATCCAACAGTGCACTAAAAGGATTATTCACCACATCCAAGAGGGATTTAATCCTGGGCTGAAAGGCTTGTTCTACATTTGCAGATCAATAAACGTGATACATCAGTTTAGTAAAAGAAAGGACAAGAACTATATGATCTCCACTGATGCAGAAAAACAAAACATTTGACAATATACAGCATCCTTTCTTGATTGGAACTCTCCACAGTGTAGGGATGGTGGTAACATACCTCAGTATCATAAAAGCCATCTATGAAAAGCCCAAAGTGAATATCATTCTCAATGGGGAAAACAGAACTTTTTCCTTAAGGTCAGGAACATGACAGGGATGGCCACTCTCACCATTATTGTTCAGCATAGTACTAGAAATCCTAGCCTCAACAATGAGACAACAAAAAGAAATGAAGGGCATTCATGTTGGCAGGGAGGAGGTCTTCACAGATTACCTGATGCTTTATGTGGAAAACCCAAAGGCAGCCACCCCCAAAATTGCTAGAATTCATACAGTAATTCGTCAACATGGCTGGATGTTAAATTGGAGGTCAGTTGCATTCCTATACATTGGCAATGGGGCAGAAGGGGGAGAGATTAAGGAATTGATCTTATGATACCCAGGAATAAACCTGGCCAAAGAGGTATGGGATATTTACTCTGAAAACTTACTACAGAACACTTATGAAATGTAGAGGTGGACACAGAGAAATTGATGAATATTCCATGCTCATGGATTGGAAGAATAAATATTGTTGGAGTGTCTACACTGCCCAGAGCAATCTGCACATTCAGTGCAGTCCCTATTAAAATACCACTTACATTTTTCAGAGAGTTGGAGTAAATAATCCTGGTATTTGTGTGGAGCCACAGGAGATCCTGAATAGCCAGAGGGATTTTGAGGAGGAAGGCCAAGGCTGGTGCCATCGCTGTGCTCACTTTGGGCTGTATTGCAGGGCTGTGGTCATTAGAACAGTGTGGGGCTGATACAAAGGCATACAATGGACATTTGGGTTGCTTCCATAATTTGGCTAGTGTAAATAATACTGCAATAAACATAGTATTATAAATATTTTTTTAATATTTTCATTTCTTTCAAAAATATCCAGTAGTAGAATTGCTATATTTGCATTTTATTTCTATTTTTAATTTTTTGAGGAACTACCATAATGTTTTGCACAGTGGCTGCACCAATTTATAATTGTACAAACAGTGCACGTGTTCCCTTTTCTCCACATCCTGCCAACACTTGTTATTTTTTTTTTATTCTGAGAATAGCCATTCTGATAGGTGTGAGGTGATATTTTTTGTGGCTTTGATTTGTGGTTCTTGAAATATCTTTAAAGTCCTGGTACAAACCCACTTGATCATAATGTATGATTATTTTAATGTGTTGGTGACATCAGCTTGGTAATATTTTGTTTGAAAATGAACATCTATGTTCATTAGGGATATCTTATTTGTGTGTGTGTTTGTGTGTGTGTGGTTTCCTTGTTTGGTTTTGTTATTAGGGTAATGCTGGCTTCATAGAATGAGTTTGGAAACGTTTATTGCTTCTTTATTTTTAGAAGAGTTTGAGAAGAATTAGTATTAATTCGTCTTTAAATTTGTGGCAGACTTCACCAGTGAAGGCATATTGTCCTGGACTTTCATTTGTTGGGAATGTTTTAATTATTGATTCTGTCTCTTTACTAGTACTAGTTGATTTCTTTATACAGTGTAAGGATCCAATTTCACTCTTTTGCACATGGATATCCAATCTTCCCAAAACCATTGTTGGAGAGACTTTCCTATCCCCATTTTTATTCTTGGCACTTTTGTGGAAGATCAGTTGACCATATCCTTGGATATATTTCTGTGTTCACTATTATGTTCCATCAGTCTGTATATTTGTCTTTGTCAGTTACTATACAGTTCTATTTAAAGTGGTTTTGTAATATATTTTGAAATCAAGATGTGCAATGCCTCCAGCTTTGTTCTTTTGTTCAAAATTGTACTCGTGGAAGGATTTGGATTTCACAGCTTAATGTTTTTAAGTGTACACTTCAGTGTCATTAAGGATGTTCACAGTGCAATTCAACTATTGTCACTGTTTCCAAAAGCTGTTCAACTTGTCCCAAACTAAAGCTTTTAACCATTAAGCAAGAGCTCTCCAATCCAGCCTCATTTCCTTGTAACTGCTAAGCCACTTTCTGTCTCTGTGAATTTCCCCATTATGGATATTTCACCTTTATTTACAAAGTAAAATGTTGCACATCTGTGAAGAGTGCTGTTAGAAACTTGAGAGAACTGGCTACTGAGATAACAGTTAAACCAAGGGATAGAAAATTGCCTACAATAGCTAGAACAGTGATGAAAATTAGTTCAGTGACTCAGATATTATTCAAAATATTTTTCAGGACACTGTAAAAATCTAAAGTTGAAATATTCTAATCTAAATGCTTAAGTCACTTCTCAAGTTTTCCCAGCTGTTTCTATTAAGTGATTAAATATCCAGTGCTGTCAGATACGCCTTTTAACAATAATCTGGACATGTGGACTATCATGTAAAATCTCCCAAATTTACAGTCTTCACGCTGCTGCTGGTCATCATGTCAAGTTATGGATTTTGTTAAAAACAACATTTTTAGATTATAGCAGAAACATCCCACCATATGTTAAGTGGTACACATCTTTTATGAAACAGAGATGGAAGATTTGTGACTTTTTTCTACCAATGTTAAGAAACCAGGGTATAGAAATAGAAAGTGAATACCCAAAGATGAGGAATGGTAAGGTAGAAGCAGTAGGTCAAGGAGCCACTGGATTCCAGGGCAGAAAATTCTTTCTTTGTTGTTTTTTAATAAAACTTTGCATTTGATATACAATAAATATGTATTTGATGAAAGGGGTAAAATATAGTCATATTAGACCATTCAATCTAACAGTTCCTTTGTTAATGTCATAAAAGTGTTTTTCATTTCTTAAACATTTGGAAGAGGCAGATTTTTGGCTTTCCTGAAGCCTCTGAAGCTAACATAATTGTTGATAACTCATATAGTTCTATTTTTTTAATTTAAGCTTTATTTAAACATATAATGTAACCCCACCACCCTCTCCCAACCCCTCTCCCCCCCACCCCCCTCAGTTTGTTTTATGACATTAAGAGTCTCTTTTGGTTTGTCTCCCTCCCAATCCCATCTTGTTTCATTTTTTCTTTTCCTACCCCCTTAACCCCCACCCCCATTGCATCTCCACTTCCTCATATCAGGGAGATCATATGATAGTTGTCTTTCTCCAATTGACTTATTTCGCTAAGCATAATACCGTCTAGTTCCATCCATGTCGTTGCAAATGGTAAGATTTCATTTCTTTTGATGGCTGCATAGTATTCCATTGTATACATACACCACCTCTTCTTTATCCATTCTTCTGTTGATGGACATCTAACTTCTTTCCATAACTTGGCTATTGTGGACATTGCTGCTATAAACATTCAGGTACACATGCCCCTTTGGATCACTACGTTTATATCTTTAGGGTAAATACCCAGTGGTGCAATTGCTGGTCATAAGGTAGTTCTATTTTCAATTTTTTGAGGAACCTCCATGCTGTTTTCCAGAGTGGTTGCACCAGCTTGCATTCCCACCAACAGTGTAGGAGGATTCCCCTTTCTCCACATCCTCGCCAGCATCTGTCATTTCCTGACTTGCTCATTTTAGCCATTCTGACTGGTGTGAGGTGGTATCTCATTGTGGTTTTGATTTGTATTTCCCTGATGCCCAGTGATGTGGAGCACTTTTTCATGTGTCTGTTGGCCATCTGGATGTCTTCTTTGCAGAAATGTCTGTTTATGTCCTCTGCCCATTTCTTGATTGGATTGTTTGTTCTTTGGGTGTTGAGTTTGCTAAGCTCTTTGTAGATTTTGGATACTAGCCCTTTATCTGATATGTCGTTTGCAAATATCTTTTCCCACTCTGTCAGTTGTCTTTTGGTTTTGTTGACTGTTTCCTTTGCTGTGCAAAAGCTTTTGATCTTGATGAAGTCCCAATAGTTCATTTTTTCCCTTGCTTCCCTTGCCAATGGAACAAATAATCCTAAATTTTATATGGAACCAGAAAAGACCTCGAATAGCCAAAGGAATATTGAAAAAGAAAACCAAAGTTGGTGGCATCACAATTCCAGACTTCAAGCTCTACTACAAAGCTGTCATCATTAAGACAGTATGGTACTGGCACAAAAACAGACACATAGATCAATGGAACAGAATAGAGAGCCCAGAAATCAACCCTCAACTCTATGGTCAACTAATCTTCGACAAAGCAGGAAAGAACATCCAATGGAAAAAAGATAGCCTCTTCAACAAATGGTGTTGGGAAAATTGGACAGCCACATGCAGAAAAATGAAATTGGACCATTTCCTTACACCACACACGAAAATAGACTCAAAATGGATGAAGGACCTCAACGTGAGAAAGGAATCCATCAAAATCCTTGAGGAGAACACAGGCAGCAACCTCTTCGACCTCAGCCGCAGCAACTTCTTCCTAGGAACAACGCTATAGTTCTATTTTTGAGCAAGTTTTAAGGCCTTTCTCTTTTAAATGGCAGAATAATCAAACATAAAATTTAAAACATTAACTACAAATATCTCTTTTGTGATACTAGAAATTAGGGATTCTAGTTTTTGAAAGAGTGGGTATTTACTTAAACTAATTTATATAAAATTATATCAATCTCTTCTGAAAACATATTCCTTGGAAAACATATATGCTCTTATTTCAGGACAGACGCATAGACCTACAACATGGAACACTTGGCTCCTTTATTTTGTTTCAAGCAACAAATATGTTCTTATTCAATATGGGTTTGAGTATAATTGAAAATTGTATCAATTGTATCAATTCTCACAGCCTTTATTTCTTTTATTGTCCTTCTTTATGATCTGAGTTCTGATGGTTCCATCTTGTGGTGAAAATTAGAATAGGTTCTGTGAAGTGTTTTTATTTTGCCTGTAAAAAGTATGAAATTAAACTTAATGTAAAAAAATCAAAATCTATTTTCTTTTTTAATTTCAGAAGTGTTTGAATGTTTCCCTTGCCCTAAAAAAGAATGACAGAAAGGAAAAAATTCTCAGGGGCAAATATTTCAATATAGTAGGATACTAAAGGAGAGATTTGCATAAGCGTAAGTAATGTCACAAAGGTGTCTGATCCTTTTCACCTTTTAGGAAGGTCAGATAGAAAATAGTCTTGTTTGCTTCAGTGGTTGGGTTAGAAATCTAAATCATGGTACATGGGAAAAGAAGCCAAATGCCAGTTCTTTTGGTAGCAGAATCACAAGTCCTCAAAACTGATGTCAGAGACAGGAGACAGAAAAAAGCATCAGGAGTCAAAATTGATCACTACACAGGGATAAGATATCCAAAGATGGAGTTAAAAAAGAACAATAGATAGAGACGGGAAAAAAAAGAAAGTAAGGTAGAAATTTTCTAAAGATAAAAGGAAGCTGGTGGAATGGGAATGTAAAATAAAGCAGAAAACTTAGACTTCCAATTGACATGGAATTATGTTTATTCTTTGAGGCATCACTTTGCACTAAATATATAATAATGTTAGATGAAATATAAATGGTGAAAATTATTGATATATTCAGTCCAAAAAGAGAAGGCATTCTGTTAATCCTAAATTTAAAAAAAAAGAACAATGAATAAAGCTAAAACAAAAACAAACAAACAAACAAAAAAACTGTGAATTGCTGCTCTCTGAACCCAAAATGAAGCACCTTATGTGAAACAACATACTTTAGGAGGCTGAAGAACACACACCACAAAATCATGAGCAGAAACCAAGTCAAGTTCCTGTAGGCTGAGTAACAGAATCTGAAATGTAACCAATACGCCATGACAGAGTGATTCTAAACCATCAATATATTTTACATACTAGACACTATCAGTATCCCCCACCAACTTGATCTCCAAATGCCAAAAAAAAAAAAACTTACAAAACTAAACATCTATTTTCTTCCTTGCAGCTTTTTTCTAGCATTTAAAACCTTGTCACTCACGTAACAAATCAGAAGTGCTATGGCATCAATGTCCCCCAGAGTAGCCCTTAACCACTTCCTGATACAAAATACTTCAGCTCCCTCATTCATTCAGGAGGATAAATCTGAGGTGGCTATTTTACAAGAAATTCTATAATTATCCAGAAGAATAAAACTTCATTTGCCCACAGTGGCAATTTCCTTAATAACAAAACTTTGGGGCTACCTTCCATTTTCTACCTCATTTCTTTATTATTTTTACAGGGATTCCTTGGATCAACTCCAAATACCCTAGCTAAACTGACATCATTGTTTTAAGTTCTGATTCTGGGGTAGCCTGAATTAAAAACATACTAATTTTGGACTGAAGATACAAGGGAACTGGTAGAAGTAAAATCAAAACCACTAGAAAGAAAGAAGTTGAGAGAAAATGAGGGACAGAAAATGTCTCAAATTTTAAAAGCAAATAATAATAATAAACAACTTTTTATTAGACCTTGAGGAGAGAATGGAAAAATTAGAAGATAGCATTAAGGAACTTACCCACAATGCATAGAAAAAGTTATAAAAGTTATGAAAAGGTATTTTCATAGAAGATGATGTACTAAATCATGCCAGTATATATTTAGTAGTTGTTCCAGGAGGATAAGATAAGGAAGTGATGAAGAAACTGTATTTGAAGAAGTTATTTTCTGAAAATGGAAGAGACATGAATCCTCAGGATTAAAGTGAACTCTGTATACAAAGCAAAGTAAAGATAAATCTACATCCAGATGTATCAGATACATAATAGTTGAGGAAACAATCTTAAAAGCTAACACAGAAGAAAATGAGAACTTATGGCAAAAGAACAGTGTACTAAGAGTGCATGAAAATTAAAGAAAATATCTGAAAAAGATAATTTTTATAGAACTGATGATAGAGGCTCAAAATATGAGAAGATAAAACTAGTATAATGAAAACTTGAAATTGACACCTCTATGACCACAGTGGAATATTTTTTAAATATTTCTACCAAAAACCAATAAGTCAAGCAGACCAAAAATTAATTAGGATGTAAAAGGTTTGAGTGTGTAAAATTAACAAGTTAGATTCAATGAAAGGATTAGGTTGGAAAAGTCTCAGACTCCAGAATATTTCAAGAAGTTTTCAGCAAAACCAAGGTGAAGATTTTGACTTAAATTTTTCCGTTAGATGAATCCTGCATTAATTAAGTATGAATTGCCATTAGTACTTCACATTTGCCCATCACTGACTTGAAGTAGACAAAAGGAAGTATGTCCTAAACATTCTCACAAATGGCATAAATATTTCATATAGCTTTCAAAAAGATTGTATGTTCTCTACTTGTTAGGTGAAGATATTTTCACACACAGGAAAACTGAGCAAATTTATCACCAGGCAACAAAAAAACCTTAATGGAAATAAATGGTACATGGTCATCTGATTTGTGTGGAAGTAAAAGTGACACAAAGAGAGAATATATATGTATTTCTAAGCAATGGCCAATAGCCCACCCATATAATTAAGAGCCTGAAAGGAAAAGGACTTGGAAGGGGCACCTGGATGGCTCAGTCAGTTAAGCTTCTGCCTTTGGCTCAGGTCATGATAACAGGGTCCTGGGATTAGGATCCAAGCCTTCTTCTCCCTCAACCCTCCCCCTACTTGTGCTCTCTCTCTCGCTATCTCTCTCTGAAGTAAATAAATATTTTTTTTTTTTTAAGAAAAGAACTGAAAGATGAAAGACAAGAAAGCCCTTGGTAGAGTTGTGTAGGTGGATGTATGGGAGCAGGCACTAAGTAGAAAGATTCTTGTACCATACGTTAATGACAAGAGAAAGCATCACATGGAAGAGGCACAAACAAATATGTAGAAAAAATGACTTGGTAGAAAGTTGACTCTATTTGGCCTCTTCTAACCTGTAAGTATCAGCAACTTACCCTCCAAGGAGAAATGCTTATTTCTTTGTCTCCCCCCAAGGCCTCAGCCAGCCACAGTCTTTGGGGTCTGAAAGAATACTTGATATGAGATGTGGGAGTGGTTCCATGACCACAAGATCCACTGGTTATATACTACACAATATAGAATCATCCACTACTGAAGAATGTTGAATGATTCTTTTTTCCCATCTGTTATACCAGGTAACTTTATGGAGTTTTATTTTTTATTTAATATATATATATATTTTTTTTGAGAGAGAGAGAAAGAGCAGGGAGGAGGGGCAAAGTGGGAGATAGAAGCAGGCTCCCCACAGAGCATGGAGTCCGATGTGGAGCTTGATTCTGGGACCCTGAGATCATGACCTGAGCCAAAGGCAGATACACAACTGACTGAGCCACCCAGGTACCCCCTTCTTTTTTTTTCAATTTTAATTCCAGTAGAGTTAACATACAATGTCATATTAGTTTCAGGTGTACAATATAATGATTCAACTATTCCATACATCAAACAGTACTCATCAAAGTGCACTCCTTAATCTCCATCACTTATTTCACCCATCCTCCCCACACACCTCCCTTCTGGTAGTCATCAGTTTGTTGTCTATTGTAAAGAGTCTGTTTCTTGTTTCCTTCTGTTTTTTTTTCCCTTTGTTCATTTGTTTTGTCTGTCAATTCTGCATATGAGTGAAATCATGATATTCATCTTTCTCTGACTTATTTCACTTAACACAATACTGTCTATCTCCATCCATGTCATTGCAAATGACAATATTCCATTATTTTTAATGGCTGAGTGTCTTTATATATATCTATATATGTAATATTATACTATGTGTATGGTAGACTATACTATAATGTGTAGTATATATATGCATATATAGTATATACTATATATGCATATATACATACATATGTATATGTATGTATACATATATATGTATACATATATACATATATACATATATGTATATATACATATAGTATATACTATATATGCATATATACATACATACTATATATACTAAATATATAATAATGTATAGTATGGTATACTATACTATAATAGCATAATAGTGGAATATTAATAGTATATACTATATACTATATATAGTATAAATACATACATACTATATATACTATATATATATAGTAATGTATAGTAAGGTATACTCTACTATAATAGCATAATAGTGAAATATTAATAGTATAATATTAATATTCATATATATATATATGTTCATCTTTTTTACTTCTTTACCTATTCATCAGTCCATGGACACTTGTGCTATTTCCATAATTTGATTATTTATAGATAATGCTGCTATAAACATTGGGGTGCATTTATCCCTTTGAAATAGTATTTTCATATTCTTTTTTTTTTTTTTAAGATTTTTTATTTATTTATTTATTATTAGTTAGAGAGAGAGAGAGAGCGAGCACAGGCGGACAGAGTGGCAGGCAGAGGGAGAAGCAGGCTCCCTGCCAAGCAAGGAGCCTGATGTGGGACTCGATCCCAGGACGCTGGGATCATGACCTGAGCCGAAGGCAGCCGCTTAACCAACTGAGCCACACAGGCGTCCCATATTTTCATATTCTTTGTGTAAATACCCAGTAGTGTCATTGCTGAATCGTAGGGTATTTGTATGCTTACCTTCTTGATTCTTCAAAAAGTTGTATGTTTAACTTTTTGATTCCTCCATACAGTTTTCCCCAGTGGCTGCACCAGCTTACATTCCCAAAAGTGCAAGGAGGTTCCTTTTTCTGCACATCCTTGACAATATTTGTTTCCTTTGTTTTTTATTTTAGCCATCCTGACAGGTGTGAAGTGATATTTCATTGTAGTTTTCATTTGCATCTCTCTTATTCTGAGTAATGTTGAGCATCTTTTCACATGTCTGTTGGCCACCTGCATGTCTTCTTTTGAAAAATGTCTTTTCATGTCTTTTGCTCATTTTTTTTAAAGATTTTATTTATTTGACAGACAAAGATCACAAGTAGGTAGAGAAGCAGGTAGAGAGAGAGGAGGAAGCAGTCTCCCCGCTGAGCAGAGAGCCCGATGTGGGGCTCGATCCCAGGACCCTGGGATCATGACCTGAGCTGAAGGCAGAAGCTTTAACCCACTGAGCCACCCAGGTGCCCCTTTTGCTCATTTTTTAATTGCATTATTCGATTTTGAGGTGTTAAACTGTATGAGTTCTTTATGTATTTTGGATACTAACCCTTTATCAGATATGCCATTTGCAAATATCTTCTCCCATTCAGTAGGTTGTCTTTTAGTTTTTCTGATTGCTTCCTTTGCTGTACAGATGTTTTTTTGTTTGTTTGTTTGTTTTGTTTTTGTTGTAGTCCCAATAGATTATTCTTGCTTTTATTTACCTTGCCTCAGGAGACAGATCTAGAAAAATGTTGCTATGGCAGATGTCAGACACATTACTCTCTGTTCTCTCCTAGTATTTTTATGGTTTCAGGTCTCAAATTTAGTCCTATAATCCATTTTGAATTTATTTCTACATATAGTGTAAGAAAGTGGTGAAGTTTCACTGTTTGCATGTAGTTGGCCAGTTTTCCCAACACCATTTTTTGAAGAGACTTTTTCTCATTGGATATTCTTTTCTGCTTTATTGAAGATTACTTGACCATATAATTATGAGCTTGTTGCTGAGTTTTGGAAGTGACTAATTTAATGTACAGGTGAAGTGAATATTTGAAAACAACACTACACAAGGATAGGATTCCATACTTTAGGGCAAAGTATATCCATTATTTTGTATACCACTGTTGTACAGTGACCCCATTAAGAAAGAAACATGGTTCTGGGAACCAAGGAGTAGAAACAAAAGTAGACCCATTTACAACCATTCCAGGTGACCTACTAGAGGACTTTGTGTTTCTGTTTCCACAACTCTGGGATCTTCAGGATTAGATGCCTGTATCCATAATGGATTTTGCCTGGGATTACAGAAATTGTTCTGCTGAACTAGAAGTAACAAGTGCCACCTTATGTCCAGGTACCAGCATACAGATTGTCAACACTGTGACAAGGGTTATTGACCCTGATCAGCAAAAAATTGGGCTCCTTTCATACAGTGGTAGCAGAAGAAAAAAAAAATGTGTGTAACTTAGGTGATATATTTGATCACCTTTTGGTACTTCATGACTATTCTATCACCTAAAGTAACTCCACATTGTAAAATGGAATTATGGGTGTAGTGGCCCTAGGAATGAAATTTTGGATCGCATGCTAAGCAGGACCTATCAAGACCTCCTGAGTTTATATCTCAGATGGGAAGTGAGCACCATTTCTAGCATGATACCAAATACAGTAATGAGATCAGTACTTTGTCCCATTAATTTCCCTCTTCTATGTTTTTTCACAGAAATTAAGGTGTATAGGAACCCAAAAGGAAATGATTCATGAACATAGGTGTAGAAACATAAATGTGCAGAACAGAAGTAGAACATAATGTCGTGTGCCACTCAAATCTCTTTCAGAAGAACCAGAAGATCATAGTTTCCACTGCTGATCCCATGAACTCTAAGATCATACTTACCCAGAACTTCTCCCAGTCAATGAAGAAGTACAATGGGGGTATAAGTATTGACCCATTCCTTCCCTGAGAGACTCCATATATGTATGCTAAAATTATATCAGAACTTCAATGTGATCTGAGTATTCTTGCTCAAGCCTTTCTCCTCTCTTTCACAGGTGTCAGACTTTAATCACAACCTGATATCCCCCTCTGCTTACTCATGTTCCTTCCCCATTATTCACAGAGGTTTCACAAATAAATTTCTTGCACACCAAATACTATCTTGATATCTGTTCCACAGAAAATGGGAAAAGACATACAGACCATGACAATTACTCTTCTATCTATGGGGAGTAATTGTTTATCAGACTAACCCTGATACTAAGAAATTAAAAAAGACTAATAATTAAAAAGTTAATAGGAAGAAATTAAAGAACCATCAGGGACGTGTCCATGTTCACACAGATTCATATCTCAAGGCATTTTTTCCCAATTTATAATGACTAAGAGGTTGAGAAGCTGAACAGTGATTTCAGATATCTAAAGAACTGGCAAAAGTTATAATTTGGGATCAAGCAAGGTGGAGAACAACATCCCAAGTTTGATTTGGGTCCTCTATGTGAATAGACCCAAGACTAAGAACAAAACCAGAAATAAGCAAGACTTTACAAAGATTAAATTTCATTCAGTACAAATACTTCTTGGATTAAGATGGGAGATATCCACTTTAACTATCTATCAGGATCAAAATCTAATTTTCTTTATGAGAATATATAATAATCAAAAGCTTCAAGTTATCTTTATAAATTTCCATATACAATGTATAGGATTCAAATAATCTTGTTCTAAGATATGATGGATTTTTAAATGGCCAAAATGCAAGAGTAAAATATTCAAAAGGAACCCACCTGCATGGCTTACAGATATAAGAATTATCAGAAAAAAAACTTAAAAAAAAACTATAAAATATTGTATTAGAAAGTGGTCAAAGTATAGAATTGTAGCAGGCAAACAGAATCAATAAAAAATAAACAAATGCAAATTCTAGAATTGAAGAAATAATATTAAGGATTTACTGAATTTTTAACAGTAGTGAATAAAAATTATAATTATTGAAATGGAGATTAAGTCACTGAAAATATCCAGACTGAGCCATGGGAGGAAAAAATGGTGGAAAATGCAAACAGAGAAGATAAGAGATCATGAGAAGTTATATATTTTCTTGATGCCCCAAAGGGAAAGGTGGAAGTGGGACAGAAGCAATATTTTAAGAGATAATTTAAGAGATAACAGTGAATGATTTCCCTAAACTAAGGAAAAATGCCATGTTACAGAATCAAGGAGTACTAAAAATTCAAGCAGAATTCATACAAATAAAATAACATCTAGGCATGTCCATAGCAAACATGCTGAAAATAAAATTCAAAGAGAAAAATTTAATTGCCAGAGAGAAAATCACATTGCCTTTGAAGGAAATCAAAAGAAGCCAGAAGATAATAACATAACATTTCAAAACACTGGAAAGACATAATTTTCAAACAAAAATTCAACAGTCATTTTATTATTCCTCTTAAGTGGAGAAAAAAAGATATTTAAGGTAAAGAAAAACAGAATTCATCACCAGTCAACAAAAAACTCTAATTAATGGCAATAATTAATTTATTCAGGCAGAAGGAAAATGATCCCAGATGTAAAGGAAAGAAAAAAGGAAGAGAAAGGAAAGAACAACAGCAAAAGTATGGGGTTATCAGTGAGTAAATTAAAATGAGTATTGTCCTCACAAGTAATTATAATGATGTCTTTGGAAGTTTAAAATACTGGAAGAATTAAAAAATAAAATATTGGAAGAATTAAAAAAAAGAATGCAGTGGAACAAAAAACTGGAGGGAATAATGGTAGCTTTCCAAAGATCTTGGATTATATGTATATTGAAAATATATTAATTTATATAATATTTTAATAATTTGAGAACTCACATTGTCATCTCTAGGATAAAACAAATTAAAACAGAGATTTTGAATCAAGACAGCAATATAGGAAGCTCCTGAATTCGCTTCTTTGTCACTCCAAACCTATAGCTACATACAAAACAATTTTCTCTGGAAAAAAAAAAAATTAGCTGAGCAACTCTTACACACAGAGCAAAGAAGAGAAACCCCACACTGAAGTGAGTAGGAAAAGCTGAGACAAAACCTCACCATAAACACCATTCCCAGAGCAGTGACCCACAATCAGGAGGAAACTCAAAACCCCAATCTCCCCGAGGAGCAAAAAAAAAAAAAAAAAATTGAATACCACATTACACACCATGACTTTTAAGACTTTCTCTATAGAGATGAGTCCCCAAAACATCTATCTTTGAATCCAGTGGGGTTTGCAACCATATGACTCCCACAAGACTATAGAAAACTGAGAAAGAGTTCTTAAAGGGTGTGTGGAGACTCACCTGTCCCACAGTTAAGCAGAGGGGCACATGACAGAAAAGTGCTCAGACCTTAAGTGGAAGAGGCTTATTTGCTTACCTTAAAGTATTGGCCTGAGGGATAGGCATCCTATTTAACACACATCTAGTCGTCTACTAAAATACTATCAGGCAGAGGCCAGCTGGTGTCATCTTTGTGTTCCATTTTGCCTCACTCCAGCTCACCAGTAACTCTCAGAAAAGAGTTTGTACCCTCATCTTACTCTCTAGTTTATCAGTTGCTACTCAGGGGACATATCTAGATTGCCTGTCTCTGATGGACAGTGGGGCTTAGGCAAGAGAATTGCAGAAGACTGACAAATGGAGAAAGAGTGCTTAACTGGATAGGAGCCCTTGAGCATAGCAAAGAGACAAGAGGTAAGAGCCTGAGGCATCCAGCCTTTCTGTGAAAAAGGCCTATTATAATGCTGATCTTCATGGCTGTGGCTATAAAGGCAGAACTTTTAATTAAGCACACATCTCAGGGTTGACTGTGATCCTCTCTAGAGACTTTGGAGGGTAGATGTTATCTTTATGGCCTCCCCATGCAACACTACAGGATATAGGATCTTCTGAAGAGGATGTGTGTTTTTTATGTCTGATGTGTGTTTTTTATGTCTGATCCCGCAGTTACTGTGGCTGCTGCCCGGGTTTTTCCCTTGATTGCCCAGATGTGGTGATTAGTGGAGTTTGTGTCCCTGCTCCCATGGCTTTGTTGCAACTGGAGAGATAGTACTTGGCCAGTTACTACCCCCAAGGCATACACACACAATTTTTCTGTAAAAGAGGCTTATTTGTTTGTCCTAGAACTTTGGTGTGAGTGGCAGGGTTACAGTTTGACAAACATCTAGGGTCCTACTTGGAAGCTGTCAGGGAATGGATGATAGTGAATTTCATCTTTGTGTGCTTCCTCTGTCTTGCTTCAGCTTGTTGAAATGAAAATGTATTATTTCAGAAAGGAGCTAGTAGTACCCTTTTCTGGCACTCTGATTTTTGTGACTGCTGCCCAAAGATATCTCTAAGTTGCCTGGGTCTGGTGGCCAGCAAAGCTTATGTTTGCAGGTCCTACTTAAATGTATATATTTGCATACTTTAAAAGCTGCTACCTGGAGGTTCCTGTCCAAGAGGCAATGTAGAAGATATTGAACTCATAACATTTTCCATGAACACATAAAATTACATTTATGGAGTTATTCCTCTTGAAGAAGAACTGAAGGCCAACTGAACAACTTGTGTACAACAAAAGTTTGAATGACAAAAGGCAACAAGATAAACAGAGACAAGGGAACAAAAGGAAACACCAGTCCTGAGACTGCAAACTGCCATGGGGAGGGATAGTACTGAGGGATCAAGAAAAGATTCCTCTGTCCTTGGGCACACACACAAGCACACACACAAACTGTGGTTTAAAAGAACAACTAGCTCGGGACGCCTGGGTGGCTCAGTTGGTTAAGCAGCTGCCTTCGGCTCAGGTCATGATCCCAACGTCCTGGGATCGAGTCCCACATCGGGCTCCTTGCTCTGTAGGGAGCCTGCTTCTCCCTCTGCCTCTGCCTCCCACTCTGTCTGCCTGTGCTCACTCTCTCTGACAAATAAATCAATAAAATCTTTAAAAAAAAAAAGAACAACTAGCTCTAGCTCATAAGAGAGCCATTCTAGAACTCCATCAAAGGGTGAAAGAGTTGCTGGAACTCTCTCTGGGTAGGAGAGTTTGACTGACATAATCTATGCTCCCCATTCACCTTGAAAGTACAAACCAGTACACAGTCTAGGCAACCTAACTGGCCTGCCACCTCAGTGAACCCTGCGACTGTAGCCCACACCAGCCTCAACTATTCCACCAAGGTAGCCACAGAGTGGTAGATACCAGAACACCTCTGGTTAGTGCTCATTACACCTCTAGTCTTCACATCAAGGTGACACAGGTGGCATACACCATGGAACACTCCAGTCCCACACCACTTTGGCTTCAGATGGCTGATTAGGGCACCCCCAGCACAGAGCACATCAGAAACACCCAGTTGATGTCTGTTTCAGATTCAGGTGTCCTGCAGTGCTCTCTGAATAGAGTATCCCCAGGAATCCTTGTCCTATGTCTGCACTGTTTTCAGTCACCCCAATAAGACACCACCTACATGAAGCACAGTGGAACACTCTTGCCTGGATTGGCCTTGGCTCTAGTCATCCAGCCAGTTCTCCCTGTTCTGAACTCCCTGGTACACCCCAGCTTGCATCCACTTCAGATCCAGCCATCTCATCAGGAAGCCATCATTATGAAGAGCCCTGAGAAAATGGCTTGCAACCATTTCAGCTTGGTTGTCTTGCCAGAGCACCTTTTGTGTGGATATGTCAGGGACCATTATTATGTATTATGTATTATGTATTATTATGTATTATGTATTATGTATTATGCTTTATCTGTACTGCCAGTGTGCCCCCCTGGCATGGAGCACCCCAGGACCTCCCAAAGTATACCAACCTTGGTCCAGCTGCCCCTCCCAGGCACCATCTAAGCAGAGTCCTGGAACACCCTGGTTTACACCCACATTAGCTTTCTTACCCTGCCAAGAAAACCTCAGTGTGTAGAACCTGGGTACCACTAAGTTGCACATACATTAATTCCAACTATATTGTCAGGGTACCCGCTACATGGGAAGTCCAGAAACATCCTGGCCTACACATTGCTTCAGCTCCAGCCACCCCCCCATAGTACCCCATGCACAGAGGAAACCAGGACACCCTGGCTTCACCCACTTCAGCTTTAGCTATTCTATTAGAGTTCCCAAATGCATAAAAGACTGGGACAATCCAGCCTTCACCTACTTGAACTTTAGCAGGAAGAAAAGGCACCCACTAAAAGAAGACCCAAGAACCTCTGAAACCACATCCTGTCTCACCTCCAGCCACTGTTCCAAGACACTCTCTGGATTCAGATGTATAAGACACCCCAAAGAATATCAACCTCAGTTCCAACTATCTGTCAATGTGTTCTCTGCATGTAGAGCCTCAGGATACCCCAGCCTATATCCAACATTAAGTGAACATTCACATTACAGAGGTCCTAGAAGAAAAAGAAAGAATGGAGCAGAATACTCATTTGAAAAAAGAAAAAGAAGAAAGAAAGAAAAAGAAAGAAAGAAAGAAAGAAAGAAAGAAGAAAGAAAGAAAGAAAGAAAGAAAGAAAGAAAGAAAGAAAGAAAGAAAAAAAGAAAAAAAAAGAAAAATACTGTTTTATTTAGATAGGGATTGCATTAAATGTGTAGATTTCTTTGGCTAATATAGACATTTTAACAATATTTGTTCTTCAAATCCATGAATATACAATATTTTCTATTTTTTTGTGTTGTATTGAATTTCTTTCATCAATGTTTCATAGCTTTTAGAACTTTCATAGTTAAATATATTTACCTCTTTGCTTAGGTTTATTATTAGGTACCTTACTGATTTTGATGCAATTATAAATGGGATTGATTCTTCGATTTCTCTTTGTATTGCTTCATTATTGGTGTATAGAAATGCAAGAATTCTACATGTTGATTTTGAATCCTGTGACTTTACTGAATTCATGAAGTCTGCCTAGCAATGTTTTGGTGGAGTATTTCAGGTTTTTCTTTTTTTTAAGATTTTATTTATTTATTTGAGAAAGAGAGAATGAGAAGGGGAGAAGGTCAGGGGAGAAGCAGACTCCCCGTGGAGCTGATGCAGGACTGGATCCCGGGACTCCGGGATCATGACCTGAGCCGAAGGCAGTAGCTTAACCAACTGAGCCACCCAGGTGCCCCAGTATTTCAGGTTTTCTACATACATTATCATGTCATCTACAAAGAGTGAATGTTTGACTTCTCCCTTGGTGTTTTGGATGCCTTTTTTTTCCTTTTTGTTATCTGATTGCTGTGGCTAGGACTTGCAGTACTACGTCAAATAACAGTGATGATAGTGGATATCCCTGTCTTGTTCCTGATCATAGAGATTTTTGCTTTCAGCTTTTCCCCATCAAGGATGACGTTAGCTGTGGGTTTTTCACATATGGCCTTTATGATGTTGAGGTGTGTTCCCTCTATCCATTTTTTTGTTGTTGTTGAGGGTTATTATCATGAATACATATTGTACTTTGTCAAATGCTTTTTTTCTGTATCTATTGAAAGGATCATATGGTTCTTATCCCTTCTTTGATTAATGTATTGTATCACATTGCTTGATTTGCAAATATTGAATCACTCTTGCAGCCCAGAAATAAATCCCACTTGATTGTGGTGGATGAAATTTTAATGTACTATTGGATTTGACTTTCTAGTATTTTGCAGAGAATTTTTGCATCCATGTTCATCAGGGATATTGGCCTGTAGTAGCTTTCTTCTACTGGAGTCTTTGTCTGGTTTGGTATGAGGGTAATTCTGGCCTCATAGAATGAGCTTGGAAATTTTCCTTCCATTTCTATTTTTCAGAATAGTTTAAGAAGATTAGGTATTAACTTTTCTTTAAATTTTTGGTAGAATTCACCTGTGAATCCATCTTTTCCTGGACTTTTGTTTTTTGGTGGATTTTTCATTACTGATTAAATTTCCTTGGTGTTATCAGACTTCAAATTTCCTGTTTCTTCCTCTTTTAGTTGGGTAGTTTACATGATTCTAGTAATTTAGCCATTTATTTCAGGCTGTCCAGTTTGTTGGTATTTAATTTTTCATAATATTCTTTCATAATTGTTAGCATTTCTATGATGTTTGCTATTTCCCCTCTCTTATTTGTGATGTTATATATTTTGGTCCTTTATTTTTTTTTTTTAATAATTCTGCTAGGGGATTATCAATTTTATTATTTTTTTCAAAGAACCAGCTCCTGGTAACATCAATGTTTTCTGCTGTTTTTGTATTTTCTGTATTATTTTTTCTGCTCTAATCTTTATTATTTATTTCCTTATACTGTGCTTGGGTTTCATTTGTTCCCGTTTGTCTAGATTCTTGGGGTATAAGGTTGGGTTGTTTACAGGAGATTTTTCTTGCTTCTTGAGGTAAGCTTGTGTCACTAAATTCTTGTTAGGACCACCTTTGCTGCATCCCAGATGTTTTGGACCAATGTGTTTCATTTTCATTTGTTTGCATGTAATTATTTCTTTTCTGATTTCCTGGTAGATTCATTCATAGCTTCTTACCATGTTGTTTACTTTCCATATATTAGTGGTCTTTCCAATTTTTTTTTAAATTGTGGTTGACATCAAGTTTCATAGTATTCTGGTTGGAAAATATGCATGGTATCTCAATCTTTTTGTATTTATTGAGGTGTGTTTTGTGATCTAGTATGTGATCTATCCTGGAAAATCTCCCATGTGCACCTGAAAATAATGTATATCCTGCTTGTTTAGGATGGAATGTTCTAAATATATATTAAGGCAATCTGGTTCAGTGTGTCATTCAAAGCAATTGTTTCCTTTTTGCTTTTCTGCTTAGATGATCTGTCCATTGGAGTAAGTGGGGTGTTAAAGTAAAATTAATTGTTTTATATATTTGGGTGCTCCCACGTTGGGGTCATAAATATTTACAATTGTTAGATCTTGTTTGGTAGTAACATTTATTATATTATTCATCTCTTGTTACACAGGCTTTACTTTAAAATATAGGGTGTTTTGTTTGTTTGTTTGTTTTAGAGAGGGAGAGAGGAAGGAGGGGAAAAGGGAGAGAGAAGATCTTAAGCAGGCTCCATGCCCAGTGCAGAGCCCAAAATGGGGCTAAATCTCACAAGCCTGAGATAATGACCTGAGCCAAAATCAAAAGTTGGATGCTTAACCAACTGAGCCACCCAGATGTCCCAATATTTTCTGATATAAGTATTACTAATCTTTTTCTCTACAAAAATTTGCATGATATATGTTCCTCCATTCCCTCATGTTCAACCTGTAGTCTTTAGGTCTATAAGGAGTCTCTTCTAGACAGCATATAGATGGGTCTTTTATTTTTTTAATCCATTCCAATACCCTATGCCTTTAATTGCTTAGTTCATTTATATTCAGAAAAATTTTTGATAGTTACATATTTAGTGCCATTTTATTATTTGTTTTTTGTTGTTGTTGTTGTTTCTGGAGATTTTCCCTGAATCTTTCTTTCTTTGTCACTTTTGGTCACTCCTTTCCACTAAAAAAAGAGTCTTCATTCAGATTTATAGCAAGTCTGGCTTAGCAGTCACAAACTCCTTTCACTTTTCTTTGAGAAATTCACCTCTCCTTCTATTCTGAATGACAGACTTACTGGATAGAGTATTCTTTGCTGCAGATTTTTCCCATTCAATACATTGAATATATCATGGCATCCATGTGGCTTGCCACATTTCTGTTGAGAGATCTTCAGCTAGCCCTATGGGTCTTGCCTTCTAAGTCAGGGAATTTTTTTGTCTCAATGATTTAAGATTTTTTTCCTTATTGCTATATTTTGCTAATTTGATTATAATATGAATTGGCATTGGCCTGATTTTATTCATTTTGATAGGAGTTCTCTGTGCCTCCTGGATCTAGATGTCTCTTTCCTTCCCCATATCAAAGTAGTTTTTAGTTATGATTTCCTCAAATAAATTTTCTGTCCCATTTTCTCTCTTATCTTCTTCTGGGACTCTATAATACGAATGTTGCGACATTTCATGAAGTCGTTGAGTTCCTTAAATCTATTCTGGTGTTCTACAATTCTTTCTGGTTTTTGTTCAGCTTTATTATTTTCCATTATTTCATCATTTTTATCACTTATTTGTCGCTCTGTTTCTTTCTTCCTTGTGTTCATTGCATCAAGCCTATTTCTAATTTCAGTTATTGCATTTTTCATTTCTGACTTATTCTTTTTTAACTGTTTTATCTTTCTGGTAAGGGTCTCCCTGAAGTTTTTCATTCTTTTCTCAAGCCTAGTGAGAACCCTTATCATTGTTCCTTTAAATTTTCCTTCAGACATATTACTTATATCTGTTTTGCTTAGATCTCTGGCCATGACCTTACCTTGTTCTTTCATTTGGGATGAATTCCTCCACCTTAGCAATTTGTCTAAGTGTCTGTTCTGTATTTCAGAAAAACCTGATATGTTTCTTGCTCGTGAGACTAATGGATTTATGAAGGAAAGGTCATATGGTGTCCAGGGCCTCTCACTTCAAGGAGTGTCTCTGCTGTTATGTTTTGGCTGCTCTGTCCCTCAGGTTATTTATCTGCAGAGGTTCTCCTTGTCTGTATTTGGAAGTATTTATTCCTTTCCCAGAATATAGTGAGTTTTAACCAGGTATGCTCTGGTCTTCTTGTTAAATAAGAGCTGATACTGCTTCTAGTAGAACCAAAGCCCTGCAGAACTCTCTGTTTTTGAGATATAGTATGTGTAAAGGTTTCTGCTTATCTTCTGGGGAATGGGTGTACCACACTAGGACTGATGCAAACTCGACTGATACAGGCAGTAACACCACAGCACAGGGGCGTGGGACCTGGTGTAACCAGGGTAGGCAGACAATTTTGGTGTTATGCTGCTTACTGCTAATGGTTCCATGTTTACATTGAGGAACAAGGCAGAGAAATTATGTCAGCCAGTTCCCTTGTTTCTTGAGTGGCACATCTGTTCACATTGCCTCTTGCGAAGTAGTCAGAGAAGAGAACAATAGTATCTGTCCTGTATGTTCCAGACTTTTTTCAGATCACTTTTCCCACACTGTCTGCCTCCAGGATGATTCCCTGCCTTATATCCAGGAGCACCAGCTTGCCCTCTGGGCTCCAACCCATCCAAGTCCTCTGACTCCTAAAAATCCAGGCTGTAGGGACATGATCTAGGCAGGGTCTTGCCTAGATCTTCTGGGAGAGAGATGTGTTGCACTGGGACTGTGGTGAGCTTGTCTAAGGACAGTCTCACCAGAGCGCAAGGGTGTGGGATTTGGTGTAAGCAAATTAGACAACCAAATTCAAGAATGAGACATTTTCCACAAGGTAGCTCTGTTTTTGTTGAAAGGCAAGACGGGGAAATCATGCCATCTGGCTTCTTTGTCCCTGGAATTGGAGTCTTTATGAATGCTATGTCTCAGGGATGGGCTTCAAGAAGAACTAGTAATTTCCTCCTTGTGTTCTCCAGGCATTCTTCAGATCACACT
The DNA here is from genome assembly GCA_003697995.1 of Taxidea taxus jeffersonii. Classification (NCBI taxonomy): domain Eukaryota; kingdom Metazoa; phylum Chordata; class Mammalia; order Carnivora; family Mustelidae; genus Taxidea; species Taxidea taxus. The sequence continues at coordinate 35,863 of RCUC01116909.1, forward strand.
GTTTCCATGATGTCTGCCCCTAGGTTGTATGCCTGCCTTTTCTGCAGGAGTAAGGCAGCACCTTAGGGCTCTATCTCAGCCAAGCCTTTCTAGCTTTAAAACTCCATTTTTAAGATGCATTGGTTGCAAGAACTCATGAAAAGCAGACCCTCTTTTTTCACAGTAAATGGATTTGGGGAGTTTTTCTCCTTGTGCATTCCACTGGGTGCTACTTTCTCTCTCTCTCACCTTTCTCTGCTACCACAGCTTCTTCCCCTCCACAGCACCTACAATCTACTTCTCCACCAAACCAAGTCTTTGTACTTCCTGCTTTCATGGATGTGGCTTCTCTCTTGTTAGCTGTGGAGTTTATGTCAGTCTTTGGTCTGATTTGGGGGTATGTAGAATTATTAGATAGTTATCTAGCTCTGTTTGAGTGACAAGACAAGCCTAGAGTCTTCCTACTCTATGCCATCTTAGCTCCTTCTAAATGGACTCTTTAAGTAGAAAACAAATGACCATAATTAGAAGTAAATAATTTATGAATAAAAAGATATCAGAGATAACAGCAGATGTGCATGTATATAAAGATATACATTAGATGTAGAGAAAGGATTTTTTAAAAGGAAGAGGTTTTGCTTTGTTTTTTAAAGAATGTGTATAAACCTAAATGAACATCACCTTAGTATAGACTACCATATACTTAGAATGTTATATATGAACCCCAAATTGATAATAGATATGCAAGAAATAAATAAAAAAGCCAAACATAATACTACAGAAATTCATCAATCACAAAGAGAGCAAGAGAAGAAAGGAATATAAGAAATAGAAAAACATTCAGAAAACAATTAACAAAATGGTGATAAGTACATATCTATGCATAATTACTTTAATAGCAAATGGCCCAAATGCTCCAATGAAAAGACAAAATGTTCTGCAATGGATTTAAAAAAAAAAAAAGAAAGAAAGAAAAAGGAAAAGAAGGAGAAAGAGAAAAAAAAAAAAAAAGATTCAATATGCTGCCTAGAGAGACTCCTGAAACTAAGGACACATACATACTGAATGTGATGGGATGGTAAAAAAATATCTAGCATGCAAATGTAAGCTAAAAAATAGGCAGTGTATCCATACTTAGATCAGACAATACAGACTTCAAAACAAAGACTGTAACAAGAGACAAAGAAGGGTATTACATGTGTTAGAAGGATTAAACTAAAAAAATTATATAAAATTATAATTAGCTAGACACACATTGGAGCATCTACATACATAAAACAAATAGTAACAGACACAAGGAGAGAAATTGAAGGTAATGCAATAATAGGAGATTTTAACACCCCTTTTATATCAATGGGTAGGTCATCCAGGCAGAGAATCAATAAGGATTTGAATCTCCCTGATGGGTAATGATGAACATTTTTTCATGTGTCTGTTAGCCATTTGTATGTCTTCTTTGGAGAAGTGTCTGTTCATGTCTTTTGCCTATTTTTTGACATGATTATCTGTTTTTTGAGGGTTGAGTTTGAGGAGTTCTTTATAGATCTTGGATAACAGCCCTTTGTCTGTAGTGTTGTTTGCAAATATCTTCTCCCATTCAGTGGGTTGCCTCTTTGTTTTGCTGACTGTTTCCTTTGCTGTGCAGAAGTTTTGATCTTGATGAAGTACCAAAAGTTCATTTTCATTTTTGTTTCCTTTGCCTTTGGAGACATGTCTTGAAAAAAGTTGCTGTGGCCAATGTTGATGAGGTTACAAAACCATATTGAGACACCACTTTACACCAGTTAGAATGGCCAAAATGAACAAGACAAGAAACAACAAATTTTGGATAGGATGTGGAGAAAGGGGTACCCTTTTACACTGATGGTAGGGATGCAAGTTGGTGCAGCCACTTTGGAAAACAATGTGGAGAGTCCTCAAAAAATTAAAAAATAGAGCTACCCTATGAGCTTGCAATTCACTACAGGGTATTTACTCCAAAGATACAGAGGTAGTGAAAAGAAGGGTCATATATACCCCAATGTTCATAGCAGCAATGGCCACAACCACCAAACTATGGAAAGAGCAAAGATGCCCTTCAACAGATGAATGGATAAAGAAGATATGGTCCATTATTACAAGAGAATATTATGCAGCCATCAGAAAGGATGAATGCCCAACTTTTGTAACAACATGGATGGGACTGTAGAAGATTATGCTGAGTGAAATAAGTCAAGCAGAGAAATTCAATTATCAAATGGTTTCACTCACTTATGGAGCATAAGGAATAACATGGAGGACATTAGGAGAAGGAAAGGAAAATGAATTGGGGGAAATAGGAGGGGGAGATGAATAATGAGAGATTGTGGACTCTGAGAAACAAACAAGGTTTGGAAAGGAGGGGATGAGTGGATGGGTGACCCTGGTGTTGGATATTAAGGAGGGCACATATTACATGGAGCACTGGGTGTGTTGCATAAAAAATGAATCTTGGAACACTGAAAAAAATAAAATGAAGACAAAATACAAAATCAAAACAAAACAAAAAAAAAAATAAGTCATGATGAAAAGAAATGAAAAGCAACAACAAAAGAAAATCAATAAGGAATCATTGCCATGGAATGACATTAGACAAGAAGGACATAAGTAAATATATAGGGCATCCCATCAAAAAATAAAAATGGAATACACATTCTTTTCAAGTGCATATGGAACTTCTTCAGAATGGATCAGATTTTAGACCACAAAACAACACTCAATAAATTAAACAATGAAATCTACCATGCATTTTTTCAAATCATAACAATGTAAAACTAGAAATTAATCAGAAGGGGAACAAATTATTTTTAAAAAAATCCACAAAAATGTGGAGGCTAAACAACATGATTCTAAAAAAAAAAAAAAAAGGGACAATAAAGTATTCAAAGAGGAAACTACAAAAAAATACACAAAGAAAAATGAAAACAAAAACATAAAGGTCCCAAATTTGGGGGACTCAGTGAAAGGGGTTGTAAGAAGGAAATATACAGTGATACAGACCTACCTCAAGAAAAAAGAAAAAAAATTAAAAAGGAATCTAATCTTATAGCTAAAGCTACTAGAAAAATAAGAATATGCAAAGCCCAAGGTGAGCAGAAGGAAGGAAATAATAAATATCAGAGCAGAAACAGAAATGAAATAGAGGAAAAAAAAAAAAAGTCAGTGAAACTAAGAGCAGGTTCTTCAAAAAGATAAAATTGATAAACCCTTAGCCAGATTCATCAGTAAATAGGAAACAGATCTTAAAAATCAGAAATGAAAAGTAAGTAACAACTGCCATCACAGTAATACAGAGGACTAATGATAAAATTTACATGCCTACAAATTGGACAACATGAAAGAAACAGAAAAATTTCTAAAAACATAAAATCTTCTAAAACTGAATCAGGAAGAAACCAAAAATCAGAACACATTCATTACTGGTAATAAAATTAACTCAATACTCAAAAAAAAAACCTATTAAAAAGTAAAAGACAAGGACCAGATGGCTTAGTAGGTGAATCCTACCAAACACTTATTGGAGAAGTAGTATTTATTACCTGAAATTATTTAAAAAAATACAAGAAGAATGAAAGTATCCAAATACATTCTATGAGGCAAGTATTACACTGACACCAAAATGAGAAAAAGACACAAAAACAACAACAAAAATAAAACTACAAGCTCATATTCATGATAAACATAGATGCAAAAATCCTGAACAAAATATTAGCAAAATGTATTCAGCAATGCATTAAAAAATCATCCATCACAATCAGGTGGAATTAATTTTGGTATTGCAAGAATGGCTTAATATTCACAAATCAATAAATGTGATACACCACATTAACAAAAAGAAAGAAAAAATCATAAGATCATCTTAATAGAGATAGAAAAAGCATTTCACAAAATCCAACACCCATTTTTGATAAAAATTCTCAACAAAGTACATTTAGAAGAAACATATCTCAAAATAAGAAAAGCCACATATAAAAACCCCACAGCTAATGTCATACTAAATACTGAAAAACTGAGGGCTTTTTTTCCTCAGATCAGGAACAAGACAAGGATGTTCATTCTCGCAGCTTTCTGCAATGTTGTACTGGAAGTCCTAGCCCCAGGAAAAATGCAAGAAATAAACCTAACCAAAGAGGTAAAAGATCTGTACTCTGAAAACCATAGAACATTTGTGAAAGAAATTGAGGAAGACACAAAGAAATGGAAAAACATTCCATGCTCATGGATAAGAAAAAAATACTGCTAAAATGTCTACAATACCCAAAGCGATCTACACATTAATGCAATCCCTAACAAAAGAGCACCAGGATTTTTCTCAGAGCTAAAACAAACATTCCTAAGATATGTATGGAACAGCAAAAGACCCGGAATAGCCAAAGTAATCTTGAAAAAGAAAAGCAGAGCTAGAGACATCACAATTTCAGATTCCAAGCTGTATTACAAAGCTATAATCTTCAAGACAGTATAGTACTGGCACAAAAACAAACACATAGACCCATAAATGGATCCTCAATTCTATGTTCAACCAATCTTTAACAAAGCAAGAAATAAAATCCAATGGAAAAAAAGCAGTCTCTTCAATAAATGGTGTTGGGGAAAATTAGACAGCCACACGCAGAAAAATAAAACTGGACCATTTTCTTCAGTATGCACAAAAGTAAATTCAAACTTAGGGTGCCTGGGTGTCTTGGTTGGTTAAGCGTCTACTTCAGGTCATGACCTCAGAGTCCAGGAATCAGGACCCACATGGGGCTCTCTACTCAGTGGGAAGTAAGTGTCACCCTCTGCCCCTCCATCAACTCATGCTCGCTCTCTCTCTCTGTCTCTCTCTCTCTCTCTCTCTCAAATAAATGAATAAAATATTAGGGGTGCTTGGGTGGCTCAGTGGGTTAAAGCCTCTGCCTTCGGCTCAGGTCATGATCCCAGGATCCTGGGATTGAGCCTTGCATTGAACTCTCTGCTCAGCAGGGAGCCTGCTTCCTCCTCTCTTTCTGCATGCTTCTCTGCCTACTTGTGATCTCTGTCAAATAAATAAATAAAATATTTTAAAAATATTAAATAGATAGATAAATAAAAACAAAATTGATGAAAGATCTAAATGGGAGGCAGGAATCTTTCAAAATCTGGGAGAACACAGATGGCAACCTCTTTGTCCTTGGCTTCAGCAAATTCTTGCCAGACAAGCCCCCAAAGTCAAGGGAAACAAAAGCAAAAAGTGAGTGATTTGGACTTCGTCAAGATAAGATTTTTCAAAGCAAAGGAAAGAGTGCACAAAGTTGAAAGGTAACCCAACTGGAAGGAAGAAGATAATCACAGATAACATATCTAATACCGGGCTAGTATCTGAAATTTATAAAGATCCCATCAAATTCAACACCCAAAAAATAACAACAAAAAAATCCAGTTATGAAATGGGCAGAAGATATGAACAACATTTTTCCAAAGAAGACACAAATGGCTAAGAGATATATGAAAGTCTGCTCTACATCATTTGGCATCAGAGAAATATGAATCAAAACCACAATGAGTTATCACCTCACACTTGTAAGAATGGCTAAAATGAGCAACTCAGGAAACAACAAATGTTGGTGAGGATGCAGAGAAAGGGGAAAACTCTTACACTGTTGGTGGGAATGTAAACTGGTACAACCAACCTGGGAAACAATATTAATGACCTGAAAATTAAAAAATACAACTACCCTATGACCCAGCAATTGCACTACTAGGTGTTTATCCAAAGGATATAAACACAGTGATTTGAAGGTGAACATGCACCTCAGCATTTATAGCAGCAATTTCCACAATAGTCAAAATATGGCAAAAGCTCAGATCTCCATTTATGAAAGGATAAAGATGTGGTATATATTACTCAGTCATAAAAAATAATGAGATCCTACCATTTGAAAAATGGGTGGAACTAGAGTGTACTATGCTAAGCAAAATAAGTCAGTCAGAGAAATACAAATACCATATGATTCCACTCATATGTGGAATTTTAAGAAACAAAATGATGAACTTAGGGGAAGGGAAGGAAGAATAAGACGAAATATAAACAGATGTGGAGGCAAACTATAAGAGACTCTTAACTATAGGAAATAAACTGAGGTTTGGTGGAGGGATATGGGTGGAGAGATGGGGTAACTGGGTGATAGACATTTAGAAGGGCACTTGATGTAATGAGTATTCAGTGTTATATGCAACTGATGAGTCACTAAATTCTACCCCTAAAACTAATACTACTCTATATGGTAACTAAATTGAATTTAAATAAAAATATTAAAAAATGTGTCCATATTTGTAAAGAAAAAGTTAAGCTGTTACAATTTGCAGATGACATTATATTATACATAGACGATCCTAAAATGTCAACTAAAAAAAAAAAAAACAACACTAGAAGTAATAAATGAATTTTGTAAAGTTGCAGGACACAAAATGAATACCCAGAAATCAGTAGTGTCTGTTTACAGTAATAACAAAGTAGCAGAGAGACTAATTATAAAAACAATTTAATTAAGATTTGAACCAAAAAGAACAAAATACCTATGAATAAACTAGACCAAGGATATTTAAGACATATACTACAAAAGCATAAAAAACATTGATGGAATAAACTGAACAGGACACACACACACACAAAAGGAAAGCAATTTCATAATCATGGATTGGGATAATATTCTTAAAATGTCCATATTGCCCAATGATATTCACAGATTCCACTCAATCCCTATCAGAGTACCAACATTTTTCACCATATTAGAACAAATAATACTAATATCTGTATAAGCCCACAAGAGATCCTGAATGGCCAAATCAATTTTGATATTAAAAAAATAAATAAAGCTAAGGGAAATTAATATGGTGGAGTAGTAGGGTGACCATGAACTTGCCTTGTCTTTCCAATACAACTAGATCAACATTCAACTACTTTGAACAACTAAGCAGAGGATCAGAGGATTAAGGAAACAATCTGCACAGTTGGAGTGAGTGAACTTGTAAAATGGGAAGGTAGGAGCCTTGAATTGGGGGAGAGGAAACCTATGCTGCCTGGAAGGAGAGGAAACCCATTTTGTGGAGTCAAGTCAGGAAAGAGGGAGAAAGTGGGAAAGAGCCCAGCAGGTTGTGGCTGTACAATAAATTATGGTGAAGAGATGCCCTGGGTCATGCAGGTAGAGATCTCTCCCCTTCCCTGGAGGGAATATGGAAGAGCATATTTTGCCTTTCCAAGAACAAAAGGTCACCTAAGAGGCCATTGAGTGAAGCTCAGCAGCACTGTCAGAGGTATGCTCAAAGGGCAGAAAACCTCTTAACTTTTTGCTGTAAGCCACAATAGTCTTAAAGTTGTGTGCATGCTGAGCAGCTGCTTTTCTGGGGCTGAACTGAGAAGGCCAGAGAGACTGGAGCAGATTGTGGATAACCTGGCCACCAGTTTTCACTGTCAGGCACAATAGATACAAGCCTCTGAAATGGCTTTTCTGAGACAAAAGGGAGTAGGAGACTGAGTAGCGTGCAAATAGCTAGCAACATGGTTCCAGCTTTTGTTGAGTGTTTCAATAAACTCTAGCCCCTGCATGCACACTGTGCAACCGCTTTTCCAGGACTGAAAGGTGATGTCCTGAGCCTCTCTCCACAAGGGAACATGAGCAGGAGTGCCCCTTACCAGGCCCTTTAAAACTTAGAGTTTTGAATCCCAGCCACCAATGAGAGATAAAATACAGGAGATTTGTGGTTCTGGGCATGCCAATGGTTGAGGCACAGACAGGTTAGGGCAGTGAAATGATGATAGCCCAGGACCGAGGAGATTTTTTTTTTCCTTTTCTAAGGGGGCCTCCTTGGCAGTAGCTTCCAGGAGTTCTAATCCCCAAGGATAAGAAAGTGAGCTGGTGCCATATTCAACCTCCTTCACCACCCTTCCCACTGCCCACCCATCAGCACAATAGGACTCTAGAGAGAAACACAGCAACTGTAGTAGAGGCTGGAATCCATAACACTGAAACCCACCCCTGGCCTGGCAGGAGCATCTTTACAAGGGTAACTCAGCTTGTGAGCCAGCACAGTAGGCCTCCCCCTCACAAGACCAACACAAGCTCTTGCATCTGCCAAGACTACTGATTTAAAAAAAAAGTTCCAAAATATCAGTTTCTGGTGGAAATAGGACCAGGGTCTCCTCTTTTTATTCTTCCTCTCTTTTTTTTTTTAATTTTTATTCTTTTATTACTTTTTATTTCTTATTTTTTTTTATTCTTTATCCATTACATTATTTTTTTCCTTTTTTTTTCTATCAGGCATATAATCTTTTGTTCATTTGTTGGTTCACTTATTTCCTTCTTTTAGTTTTCAGATAAAGCTTCTTTTTTTTAATTTTTAGGTTTTTTTTTCTCTTCTTTCCCTACTATTCCATCCCTCCCTGTTTCTTATTTTGTAGAATCAGCCCTAGAGTTTATTGTTTCTATGTTTGTGTCTATTTTTGTTCCATTTTCTCTTTTCAAGTCTTGGATCAAGTTTGTTTTGGTTTTGGTTTCAGTTTTATGTTTATTTTTTATCTGTTAATTTTCTATTTTCATTTACGGACTTAATGTCACAAACAAATCAAAGCACATCTACTTAAAGGTCCAAACACTCCCCACTACAAGCAAGGAGATACTCTGCAGAGGAAGTTCCAGTGGGAAAGAGCAGCAAAAATACATAGTAGACTGTACACAGCATACCCCAGAAACACTTCCTGTTGTCACTGTTGTTATTAGAGCTGTTTTTCCCTCTTCTTTTCTGAACACAATGACTAGGAGAAATTCACCAAAAAAAAAAAAAAAAAAAAAAAAAAAAAGAAAGAAAGGAAGGAAGAGAAGAATGAAAGAAAAGAAAAGAAAAGAAACAGAGGTAGTACTCTCTGTTATGAATTTAATCAATATGGATATAAGTAAAATGTCAGAACTAGAATTCAAAACAACTATTATAAAATACTAGTTGCAGTTGAAAAAATCATAAATAAAACTACCAAATCCCTTACTGTAAAATAAAAGAACTAAAATCTAATCAGACTGAAATTAAAAAAAAAAAAACTATTACTAGAGGGAATTACACTGGGTGGAATAAGTCAATCAGGGAGACAATTATCATATTATTTCACTCATATGTGGAATTTAAGAAACAAGACAGAGGATTATAAGGGAAGAAATGGAAAAATTAAAAAAAAAGATGAAATCAGGAAGGGAGAAAACACATAAGAGACTCTAAACTATAGAAAATAAACTGAGGGTTGCTGGAGAGGATGTGGTTGGGAGCTGGGGTAACTGGGTGATGGACATTAAGGAGGGCATATGATAAAATGAACACTGAGTGTTATATGCAACTGGTGAATTGCTGAACTCTATATCTGAAGCTAAAGATACACTATATGTTAACCAATTGAAATTAAATTTAAAAAGTTAATAAAAAATGCAATTACTGAGATGCAGTAAAAAATGGATGATGTAACTGTTAAGATAAATGAGGCAGAATACAGAGTCAGTAATATAGAAGACAAAGGATGGAAAGTAAGGAAGATGAGGAAAAGAAAAAAAAAATGACTATTGGATCATGAGGGAAGACTTCAAGAAATCAGCAATACCATAAAGCACAATAATATTTGAATAACAGGGGACCAAGAAGATAAGGAAGGAGAGAGGGGTATAGGTTTATTTTAACAAATTATACATGAGAACCTCCCAAATCTGAGGAGGGAAACATGCATTGAAGTCCAGGAGGCACAGAGAATCTCCCACCAAATCAATAAGAGTAGGTCAAGAGCATGACATATAATACTGAAGTTTGCATATGTCAAAGATAAAGATAAAATCCTAAAAGTGGATGGAGACAAGAGGCCCTTAAACTACAATAGTAGAAACATTAGACTGGCAGCAGACTTATTCACAGAGACCTGGGAGGTCAGAAAGGACTGGCACATGTTCAATGTGCTAAATGGGAAAAATATGCAACCAAGAATACTTTATTCAGTGAGACTGTCATTCACAATAGAAGGAGAAATAAAGAGTTTCAAGGCAAAAACAAACAAACTAGAGGAATTTGTGAATGCTAAATCAGCACTGCAAGAAATATTAAAGGGGATTCTTTGAATAAAGAGAGCCCCAAAGTAACAAAATCCAGAAAGGAACAGAGTCAATCTATAGAAAAAGCTACTTTATAGGCAACAGAATGACATTAAATTAATATGTTTCAATAATTACTCTGAATGCGAAAGGGCTAAATGCTCCAATCAAAAAACACAGGGTATCATAATGGGTATAATTAAAAAATCCATCTATATGCTGTCTTCAAGAGACTTTTTAGAACTAAAGACACTCACAGATTGAAAGTGAAGCAGTAAGGAAAAATCAATCATGCTAATGGACATCAAAAGAAAGATGGAATAACCATACTGATATCAGACAAACTAGATTTTAAACCAAAGACTGTAGTAAGTGATGAAGAAGGACACTATATCGTAATAAAATAGTCTATTTTGATATTAACATTGATAATAACACAATAATAGGAGGAGACTTTAACACCCCACTCACAGCAATGGACAGGTAATCTAAGCAGACAATCAACAAGGAAAGTAGGGCATTGAATGTCACATACATGGGGAGATTTAACAAATATTCTAAGAGCATTTCTTCCTAAAGCAGTAGAATACACATTCTTCCCAAGAACACATGGAACATTCTCCAGGATGCATCACATACTAGGTGATAAATCAGGTGTTCACTGGTACATAAAGACTGAGATTACACTATGCATATTTTAACTCCACAATATGTTAAAACTTGAACTCAATCAAAAGAGAAAATTTGGAAGGAACATAAACACATCCTGGTTAAAATGCATCTTATTAAAAAAATGAATGGCTGAACCAGAAAATTAAAGAATAATTTTCAAAAAATGTATGGAAACAAATGAAAATGAAAACATGACACTTCAGAACCTTTGGGATTCAGCAAAGGCCATCCTAATAGGGAATTATATAGCAATACATGTCTTTCTCAAGAAACAAGAAAAGTCTCAAAGACACAACCTACCCTACCCTACAACTAAAGGAGCTGTGGAAAAACCAGCAAATAAAGCCTAAACCCAATAGGAGAAAAGAAGTTTAGAGCAGGAATCAATGGCATAGAAATAAACAGAATGGTAGAATACATCAATGAAATTAGGAGTTGTTTCTTTGAAAAAAATAATAAAATAAAATAAATCTAGGCAGACTTATCAAAAAGAAAAGAAAAAGACTCAAATAAATAAAATCATGAAAGAAAGAGATCACAAACAACACCAAAGAAACATAAGCAATTATAAGAGTATGTTATTAGCAATTATATGCCAACAAATTAGTCTGAAACAAATATACATTCCTAGAAACATATAAACTGCCAAAACTGAAATAGGAAAGAATAGAAAATCTGAACAGATGCATAACCAGCAAAGAAATTGAAACACTAATTAAAAAAAAAAAATCTCCCAACAAATGGGAGTCTAGTGCCAGATGACCTTCCAGAAGAATTCTACTAATACTTAAAGAAGAATTAATACCTATTTTTCTGAAACTTCTTTAAAAAACATAAATGGAAGGTAAACTCCGAAACCCATTCTATGAAGTCAGCATTAGCTTGATCCACAAACCAGAAAAAGACCCCACTAAAAAGGAGAATTAGAGACCAATATTCCATGAACATGGATGCAGAGATTTTTACCAAGATACTATATAATAGGATCCAACAGTATATCAAAAGTATTATTCACCACTACCAAGTAGGATTTATTCCTGGGTTGCAAGGGTGGTTCATCCACAAATCAATCAATGTGATAAACCACATTAATAAGAGAAAGGAAAAGAACCATATGATCCTTACAATAGATGCAGAAAAAGCATTTGACAAAATACATCACCCCTTCTTGATAAAAACCTTCTGTACTGTAGGGATAAAAGGAACATATCTCAATATTATAAAAAACATTTAAATAAAATGAATATACTCAACAGGGGCAAAACTGAAAACTTTTCCCCAAAGGTCAGGAACATGGCAGGAATGTCTACTCTCATCACTGTTGTTCAACATAGTAGTGGAAATACTAGTGTCAGCAATCAGACAACAAAAAGAAATAAAGGTTTTCCAGATTGGCAAAGAAGAAGTCAAAGTCTCACTCTTTGCAGGTGATATGGTTCTTTATGTAGAAAACCCAAAAGATTCCATCAAAAAATTACTAGAACTGATAAAGAATTCAGAAAAGTTGCAGGATATAAAATCATTGCACAGTAGTCAGTCTCATTTGTATACACAATGAGGCAGAAGAAAGAGAAATCAAAGAATTGACCCAACTTACAAATCCACCAAAAACCCATCAGATACCTAGGAATAAACATTACCAAAGATGTAAATAATTTGTATTCTGAAAAATCTGGAACAGCTGTGAAAGGAATCAAAGACACAAAGAAACAGAAAAACATTCCATGTTCATGGGTTAGAAGAAAAAATACTGTTAAAATGACTATGCTTTCCAAAGCAATCTACACATTCAATGCAATCCCTATCAAAACACCATCAACATTTTTCACAGAGCTGGAACTAACAATCTTAAAATTTGTGTGGAACCAGAAAAGACCTCAAATAGAGGAATGTTGAAAAAGAAAAATCAAAGTTGGCAGCATCACATTTCCAGACTTCAAGCTCTATTACAAAGCTGTAATCATCAAGACAGTATGGTACTGGCACAAAAAGACACACATAGATCAATGGAACACAATAGAGAAACCAGAAATATACCCTCAGTTTTATCATCAACTAATCTTTGGCAAACTGGGAAAGAATATCCAGTGAATATTCTCTTCAATAAATGGTGTTGGGAAAATTGGACATCTGCATTCAGAAGAATGAAACTAAAGCATTTTCTTACATCATGCACAAAAAGTAAATTCAACATTACTGAAAGACCCAAATCAGAGATAGGAATCAATCAAAATCCGAGAGAAGAATACAGGCAGCAATCACTTTGACCTCAGTACCAGCAACATCTTGCTCGATATATCTTCAAAGGCAAGGGAAACAAAGCAAAAATGAACTATTGGGACTTCATCAAGATAAAAACCTTTTTCATAGTAAAGAAAACAGTCAATAAAACTAATAGGCAAATTACGGAATAGAGGAAGATATTTGCAAAAGTGTTATCCAAAAAAGGGCTGGTGGTGGGTATTAAGGAGGGCACATACTGCAGAGAGCACTGAGTATGGTATATAAACAATAAATCTTGGAACACTGAAAAAATAAAAAGAAAGAAAAAGAAAAAGGGTTAATATCAAAAATCTATAAAGATCTTACCAAACTCAACATCCAAAACAAGGTAAAACAAAACAAAAATCCAGCCAAGAAATGGGCAGAAGACATGAACAGATATTTCTTCAAAGAAAGCTTGTAAATGGCCAACAGAGAGATGAACACGTTCTTAACATCACTTGGCATGAGGGAAATACAAATGAAAACCACAATGAGATAACACCTCACACCAGTCAGAATGTTTAAAATTAACAACTGAGGAAACTTTGGAAGACAATATGGAGGTTCCTCAAGTAGTTAAATCTAGAGATACCCTACAACCTAGCTATTGCACTACTAGATATTTAAACAATACAAACATGTAATTCAAAGGGGCACATGCACCTCAGTGTTTATAACAGCAATGTCCACAATAGCCAAAATATGGAAAGAGCCCAGGTGTGTATATAGATAAACAGATGAATGGAAAAAGAAGATTATATACATGTATATATTTTATGTTATTATATACACATATATAATCTTTTTCCATTCATCTGTTTATGTATATACATATATATACATATATATATATATTAATCAAAAAATGAAATCTTACCATTTGCAAGGACATGCATGGAACAAGTAGGGGGTATTATGCTAAGTGAAGTAATGTAGTCAGAAAGAAATCAATTATTGTTTGATTTCACTCATATGTGGAATTTAAGAAATAAAACAGACGAACTTAGGGGAAGGGAAGGAAAAATGAAAAATAAAATATAAACAGAGAGGAAGGCAAGCCAAAAGAGACTCTTAACTATAAGAAAAAAACTGAGGGTTGATGGAGGGAAGTTGTGCTGGGGGATGGGGAACTGGATGATGGCCATAAAGGATAGCATTTAATGGAATGAGCACTGGGTGTTATATGCAACTGATGAATCACTGAATTCTACCTCTAAAACTAATATTACACTAGAGTGTAATATATATATGTATATACATACATATATATATTACACAAATTTATTCATTAAATTGAATTTAATTACAAAATTAAAAATATAAAGCTAGAGGTATCACAACCCAGGATTTCACAAATTACTAGAAACTTATAGTCATCAAATCAGTATAGTACTGGCACAAAAACTGAACACAATAAAGGGCCCAAAAATAAACTCATGCATATATAGTCAATTAATAAATGGCAAAGGAGTCAAGAGTATTCAATGAGGAAAAGAAAATGTCTTCAATAAATGGTGTTGTGGTAACTAGACAGTTACATATAAAAGAATAAACCTGAGCCACTTTCTAACACTATACATAAAAATAAATCCAAAATGGATTAAACAACTAAATATGAAACCTGAAATCATAAAAACCCTCGAAGAAAGCACATTCAGTAATTTATTTGACACCTGCCACAGCAATATGTTTTTAGATATGTCTCCTCAGGCAAGTAAACAAAAGCAAAATTTAACTATTTGAACTACAGCAGAATAAAAAGTTCTGTACAGTGAAGGAAACCACCAACAACCTATATTAGTAAATGATACATTTGATAAGGGATTAATATCTAAAATATATAAAGAAATTATAAAACCCAACACTATCATCATCATCATCCACTTAAATATTAAGCAGACCTGAATATACGTTTTCTTTTCCCCCAAGAAAGACATACAGATGGCCAAAGAATAAGATAAAACCTCAGGAAAAGATGTTAATAAAATGAGGATAAGTGATATATCTAATAAAGACTTCAAAATAATGGCCATAAATACACTCACTGAGCTAGGAAGGAGAATGGCTGAATAAACTGAGAACTTCAACAAAGTGAACAGATAAGTACCAAATGGTATTAACAAAGCTGAGGAATACAATAACTGAACTGAAAAATATTTTAGAGTATTTCAACAGCAGAATAAATAAAGAGAAGAAAGGATCAGTGAATTAGAAGGAAGACCAAAGAAACTCACACAGAGATCTTGGAACATGAAAAAACATAAAATAAAATTAAGATATTAAAAACAAAAGAAAAGAAACTCATACAAAGAAGCAAAAAGGAAAAAGAATGTAAAAAGTGAGGTAGTCTGAATGGGACATAAGTGACATCAAGTGAGGTAATATTTGCATTATAGAAATCCCAGAAAATAAAGAAAGGGAAAGGGGCAGAAAACATACTTGAAGAAATAATGTTCAAAACTGATTCATAATAAAAATTACTAGCAACCAACTTCTCAGGAGATGGCAGTAGGATAATCCTAAGCTCACCTCATCCAATGGACACCCATATATTACAGCCACATCACTGAAATTACCACAGAAAATGATCCAAATACTAGTAGAACAGACTTTTCACAGTTAATTATGGAAAAGAAACCACATCAAAAAGGGAAGGAGGTATACAAATTCCCAGTGAGTCTAACCACAAAATGTAGAGACACCACAAGCATGGAGATGGATGATGAAGAGACTTCACACTAGACATCCCAGAGACAGGGGACCTGGGCTTGAAAGATGAGTTTCCATAATATTTGGTGTTGCAAACCAGTGAGGCTTAGCTTTGTGAGTATAATCATTGGGGCTTAACTTTAGGTAGTATAAAAAGCAGCAAGTTTAGCTCTAGGGGAGCTGAAGGGTGAGAAAAACCTGAGTCCCTGTTTTTTAAAAAGCAGCATAACAAATAATGTGACTGAGATATAGCATCAAAACAGCAGTTTGAGAAGTGCTCTGGTTATATGTGGAGATTTTTTTACTAATTTCAGAATGTGTGTAGAGGGACAGGGATCTTTAGGAGAGTTCTTCAATATAAAAAAACTGGAGAGCACCATTTCTCTCCCCACTTTTACACAGGCTAGATAGCCAGACACTTGTGGTAGCCAGCATGAATACCTGCCACCTACCTTGCTAA
The DNA here is from genome assembly GCA_003697995.1 of Taxidea taxus jeffersonii. Taxonomy (NCBI): domain Eukaryota; kingdom Metazoa; phylum Chordata; class Mammalia; order Carnivora; family Mustelidae; genus Taxidea; species Taxidea taxus. Next base: position 52,045 of record RCUC01116909.1, read on the forward strand.
TACTGTAACTTATTCTGCAGATACACCCCATCCAACCTCTTCACTTAAATGGAGAGTCTCTAAAATCATTCTTACCATTTTGCATCCTGAGAGTAGCCCTGGCAAGGATTACTGATAGTCCAAAGTGACTCCTGCAGTGAGAAGAAGAAAAGACACTCACATACACAGGTTGCAGATGGCTTGTAGCAGATATCTGATCCAATTGTTGACTCTGCCAAAAAATAAAATCCTCTTAGTGGGCAGTACAAGGAGAGGGCCCTGAAGTTTGGGGTTACTGCATCCTTTGCAGATGGAATAAGAGCAGGCATCTGATCTGACTGATGGCCCTATTCAACAATAAAAGTATTTCAGGGTACAAGACAAAGAAAACATACTGCAGGTTGGTGCTACTGCAGCCATAATAGACAGACTGGGGCAGGCATGATATTTTAGTGAAGGTTCTTTCAACCAGGGAAAGCCTCTCAGGCAACAAGGGAGACTATATTGCAGATTGGTGCAACTACAGCAATGCTGAATTGTCTGTGGGCAGGCATTGGATTTGACTTAGGATACCACTCATTTACAAGCTTACAGTGGTCTGAGACTGGTCCCATAACAGTACACAGACAAAATCTTGCTCCCAACACTCAATGTGAGACTGCAGCAGACTGAACTAAAGCCAAAAGAGGCTTGGGCATAAAAGTAATCTTCATGCACCCCACATAAGAGACACCATATGGATAGGGAGACATGCCTGAATTTTCTAATGCATAAAAAAACAGAGAGTTGGGACACCTGGGTGGCTCAGTGGGTTAAAGCCTCTGCCTTCAGCTCAGGTCATGATTTCAGGGTACTGGGATCGAGCCCCACATGAGGCTCTCTGCTCGGCAGGGAGCCTGCATCCTCCTCCCTCTCTGCCTGCCTCTCTGTCTACTTGTAATCTCTGTTTGTCAAATAAATAAATAAAATCTTAAAAAAAAAAAACACAGAGAGTTAGACAAAATGAGAAGACAGAAGAATAGTCCCGAATGAAATAAAGGGACAAAATCATAGCAAAGGAGCTAAATGAAACAGATATAAGAATATGCCTGATAAATAATTCAAAATAATTCTCATAAAGGTGCTTATGGGATTAGAGAAAAGAGTGGAGGAGCTCAGGATATATACAAAAGAACCATGGATGAAAAACAAAATAACTGATTTTTTTTAAAAAAATGCGCTAGAGGTAATCTATAGTAGACTAGAGGAGGTAAAGAAATGGATCAGCAACCTGGAAGAGAAAGTAATGTAAAACAACAAAGCAGAACAGCAAAACAATAGTTAGTAATAATAATAATAATAATAATAAAATAGTTTAAGGGAACTCAGTGACATCATCAGGCATAATAATATTCACATTATGGGACTCCCTAAAGAATAAGAGAGAGAAAACTAGGCAGGGGGCACACTTGGACGGCTCAGTTGGTTACGTGACTGCCTTTGGCTCAGGTCATGATCTCAGGGTCCTGAGGTTGAGCCCCACATTGGGCTCCTTGTTCAGCAGGGAGTCTGCTCCTCCACTTCCTCTGTTTGCCCGACTCATGTTCTCTCTCTCTCAAATACATAAATAAGTCTCTTTAAAAAGTGAGAAAAGGGGCAGAGTCCTTATTTAAAGAAGGAATAGCTGAACATTTGCCTAATCTGGGAAAGAAAACAGACATCCAGACCCAGGAGGCACAGAGAGCCCCCAACAAAATCCACACAAGGAAGGCCACACCTAAACACATAATAATTAAAATGGGAAAAAAAGGTGATAAAGAGAGGGACACTTGAGTGGCTCAGTTGGATAAGCATCTGTCTTTTGGCTCAGGTCATACTCCCAGTGAGCTGGGATCATATCTCACATGAGGCTACTTGCTCAGTGGGGAGTCTGTTTCTCCCTCAACCCCTCCCTCTCCTCCCTGCTTGTGTGCTCTCTCCCTCTCTCTCTCTCTCTGATAAATAAATTTTAAAAATCTTTATCAATCAATCAATAAATAAATGTAACAAGAGGGGGCAAAAGCAGTTATATACAAGCTATGTATGGCCAACAACTGATTTATCAGAAGAAACTTTGTAAGACAGAAGAAAGTGGAATGATCAATTAAAGATGTTAATACAAAGAAAGCTGTAACCAAGAATACTCTACACAGCACGTTTTTCACTCAGAATATAAAGAAAGATAACTACTCACACAAAAAAAATTTAAAGGAGTTCATCAGCACAGACCCAGTCTTACAAGAAGCATAAAGGTAATTCTTTGAGTAAGAAGAAAAAGGCCATAATTAGGAGTAATAAAATTATGAAAGGAAATGTATGGAATATATTTCATACATACACACATGTAATAACAAAAGTAGTAGATTAATCACTTATAAAACCAGTATGGTAGTTAAAGCAAAAAAAAACCAAAAAAACAAAAACCCATAAAATCAATTATATAATAAAAAGATGCAAAGTAAGATATTATATATATATATATATAAATGAGGGAGGAAAAACATAGTGCTCATACAGTGGGTTCAAATTTAACTGTCCATCAATTTAATATAGACTGCTATATGCATAACATGTTATATATGAATCTAATGATAACTGCAAATTAAATGCCTGTAATAGATAGGCAAAAAATTAAGAAAAAGGCATCCGAGCATATCGCTAAAGAAAAGCATCATACCAGGGTGTCTGGGTGGCTCAGTGGGCTAAAGCCTCTGCCTTTGGCTCAGGTCATGTTCCCAGGGTCTTGGGATCGAGCCCCGCATCAGGCTCTCTGCTAGGTAAGGAGCCTGCTTCCCCATCTCTCTCTCTCTCTGCCTGCCTGTGATCTCTCTGTCACATAAATTAAATCTTAAAAAAAAAAAAAAAGCATCATACCACAGAGAACAGAGCACATGAAAAAGAGAACAGAGAAGAAATACAAAAGTAACCATAAAACAAATAACAAAATGGTAAGAAGTACTACATATCAATAATTACTTTGAACATAAATGGACTAAGTGCTCCAATAAAAAAAAAAAAAAAGAAACATAGGGGGACTTAACGGATAAAAAGAGCAAGGACCACATATATGTTGCTTATAAGAGACTCACATTAAACCTAAAGTCACAGGAAGATTGAAAATGAAGGAATGGATAGGTGCCTAGGTGGCTCAGTCAGTTAAACACCTAACTTTTGGTTTTGGCTCAGGTCATGGTCTCATGGGTCATGGGATCAAGCCCCATGTCAAGCTTTCTGCTCAGCAGTGAGTCTGCTTAAAGATCCTCTCCCTCTGTACCTCCTGCCACTCACACTCTCTCCCTAAAATAAATAAATATTTTTTTAAAGAAAATGAAAGGATGAAAAACATTTACCATACAAATGGAAGGAAAAAAATCTAGATTAGCAATACTTGCATCAGATAAACTTAAAGAGTGTAATGAGAAACAAAGACACTACAAAATGAAAAATGGAACAATCCAGCAAGAGGATATAACAATTGTAAATATTTACAACATGGGATCATAAAAACACATAAAACAACAATTAACAGACATGAAGGAGGAAATTGTAAGTAATACAATAAAAATAGGGGACATTAACACCCCACTTACATCAGTGGATAGATCATCACGATAACAAGTCAACAGAAAACAGTGGCTTTGAATGAGATACTTGAAAAGGAGGACCTAAAATATATATTTAGAAAATTCCATTCAATGACAGTGGAATACACATTCTTTTCAAGTGCACATGAAAAATTACCCAGAAGAGATCATACATCATGCCACAAAGCAAGTTTAAATAAATTTTAAAAGATTGAAATTATATCATACAACTTTTCAGATCACAATGACAATGAAGCTAGAAATGAATCACAAGAAAATATTTGGAAGCAACACAAATATATGAAAGCTAAATAACATGCTACAACAATGTATCAAAGATCAAATAAATAAATACATGGAGAAAAATGAAAATAGAAACACAGTAGTATACAATCTTTGGGATGTGACCAAAAGTTGTTCTGAGAGGAAAGATCATAGCAATACAGGCTTATCTCAAGAAGCAAAATCTGAAATAAACAACTTAAGCTTATACCCAAATAAAATGGAAAAAATAAGAACAAATAAAGGCCAAATCCAATAGAAAGAAAAATATATATATATATACATTAGAGCATAAGTAAATGAAATAGAGACTATAAGACAATAGAACAGATCAAGGAAATCAGGAGCTGATTCTTTGAAAAGACAAACAATTTTGATAAACTTTTGTTCAGACTCAACAACAAAAGACAGAGGAAAAAACTCAAAATCAGAACTATAAGTTAAGAAATAACAGAAGCTACAGAAATACAAAATATTATAAAAGAGTATTATAAAAATCATCTGCCAACATATTGGACAATAGGTAAGAAATGGATAAATTTCTAAAAACATACAATCTCCCAAAACTGAATCAAGAAGAAACAGAAAATGTGAACAGACCGAATACCAGCGATTCAATGAAATTGGATCAGAAAACAAAATCATTCAACAAACAAAAGTCCGGGATCAGATGGATTTGCAGGTGAGTTGTACTGACATTTAAAGAATTAATACTAATTATTTTCAAACTATTAAAAAACAAGGAAAGGATGGAAAGCTTTCATTCTATCTATGAGTTCAGTATTTCCATTGTACCAACACCAAAGACACTACAAATAACAAACAAACAAAAAACCACAAGCTGATGTTGCTAATGAACAAAGATACAAAAAGCCTCAAAAAAAATTAGCAAAGCAAACTTAACAATAGATTTAAAAAATCATTCACCAGGATTAAGTGGGATTTATTGAGGAATGCAAGTCTTGTTCAATATTTACATATCAATCCATGTGATATGTCACATTAACAAACATAAAAACCGTATGATCATCACAATCCTTATAGAAAATGCATTTGATGAAATATATTAGTTCATGATAAAAACTCAACAATGTAATTCTATAGGGAACATACTTCAACATAAAAATGTCATACATAAAAACACCACAGTTAACATTACATGGTGTTAAAAAGTCATGAAAGAGTGTGTTTTTCTTCTAAAATCTGTAACTAAACAAGGTTGTCCCCTCTCACCACTTTTATTCAGTATAGTACTAAAAGTCCTAGTCACAACAATCAGAAAAGAAAAACAAAAATAAAAGGCACTCAAGTTGGTAAAGAATAAGTAAATGTCTAAGTATTTGCAAATAATGTGATAGTAAATACAAAAAGCCCTAGGGAGTCTACTAAAAACTACTAGGGGTGGTAAATAAATTTAGCAAAGTAACAAGATACAAATTTAATATCATAGTACTATGTTGCAATTTAATACATTAATAATAAAGTAGTAGAAGAAGAAATTAAGAAAATTGCATTTGCAATTTTATCAAAAAGAATAAAATATCTAAGAATGAACATAACTAAGGTGAAAGACCTGTACTCTGTTAACTATAAAACACTGATGAAAGAATTGAAGATGATACAAACAAATAGAAAGATATTCCATACTCCTGTATCAAAATAAGTAATACCATTATATTTACCATACGACCCAAAGCAAACTACAGATTTAATGCAATCCCCATCAAAATATTGACATTTTTTTAGAGAACTAAAACAAAGAATATTAAAATTTGGATGGTACCACAACACACCCTGTGTAGTCAATGCAAACTTGAAAATGCAGAACAATGCTAGAGCTATCACATTCCCAAATTTCAAGATATACTACAAAGGTGTAATAACCAAAAGAGTATGGTGTTGGCAGAAAAATAGATACAAAGATAAATGGAACAGAGGTCAGATATAAAAACAAACTTTTATTGTAAATTTATCACATAGAGGGCAAAAACATACAATAGGGAAAAGACAGTCTCTTCAACAAATGGTGTTGGGAAAATTGGACAGCTACATGCAAACAAACAAATGAACAAACAAATGAAGAAACAAACAAACCTGGACCACTTTTTAACACCATAAACAAAAACTCAAATTGGTTTAAAGAAATAAATGTGAGACCTCACAACATAAAATTCCCAGCAGAAAACATAAGCAATAATTTTTTAACATGGAAAAATTTAGAAATGTAGAAGCATTTCTCTAGATATATCTCCACCAGAAAGGAAATCAAAGGTGAGAATAAACTATTGAAACTACACCAAAATAAAAAGATTTTGCACAATGAAGGAAACCATCAACAAAACAAAATGGCATCCTACTGAATGGGAGATATTTGCAATTTATATACCAAATCAAATCTTAACACCTATAATATACAAAGAACTTCTGGAACTTAACACCAAAAAGCCCATAAATAACCCAATTTAATAATGAGCAGAGTCCCTGAATTATTTTTTTTCCAAAAAAGACATACAAAAGGCCAAAAGACACATAAAGAGGTCAACATTGCTAATCATGAAGGAAATGAAAATCAAAAGCACAAGGAGAGGGGCACCTGGTGTCTCATTTGGTTGAATGTCCAACTGTTGATTTTGGCTCAGGGCAGATCTCAGGGTCATGATATCAAGCCCTGTGTTGGGCTTCATGCTCAGTGGGGAGTCTGTTGGAGATTCTCCCTCTCTGTCCTCCTCTCTCTGCCCCTTCCTCCTCCTCTCTCTTTCTCAAATAAATAAAACCTTAAAAATTAACAATAAGATATCACTTTACACATGTCAGAAGGGTTAAAATAAAAAACACAGTAAATAGCCGTTGGCAAAGCTGTGAAGAAAAAAGAGCACTTATGCACTTTTGGGGGAATGCAAGGTGGCACAGCCATTGTGGAAAATAGTACGTACACATACAACTGAATGTTCTTCAACCATAAAAATGAGATCTTGCTCTCTGCAACAACATGGATAGGCCTAAAGGCTATAGTGCTAAGGGAAATATATTAGTCACAAAGACAAATAACCATATGATTTCACTTATATGTGGAATTTAAGAAAAAAAACAAATGAATAATAAAAAAGAGGTAAACAAACAAACAAGCAAAAACACTGACTCTTAAATATAGAAAACAAACTGGTCATTGTCAGAGGGAAAATGGATGTGAGATGAGTAAAATAGGTGAAGGATATTAAGAATGCACTTATCATGATGAGCACTGAATAATGCATAAATTATTGAATCATAATATTGCACAACTGAAATTAATATACCACTATATGTTAATGACCTGAATTAAAGAGAGAGAGATGAAGAATAAAACAGACTCTTAAATATGTTGAACAAACTGACTGCCAGAGGGGAAGTGGTGGGGTATGGGTAAAATACATAATGTGTACATGATTGTATATATATAAGGAACCTGGAGACAAATGATTAGAATTATTAATTGAGGAGTGCCTGGGTGGCACAGTCGGTTAAGTGTCCAGTTCTTGGTTTCAGCTCAGGTCATAATTTCAGTCATGAGATTGAGCACTGCATGGAGCTCCACACTCAGCAGAGAGTCTGCTTAAGACTCTCTCTCCTCCCTTTGCCCCTCCCCTTGTTCTCTCTCTCTCTCAAATAAATTTTAAAAATTTAAAGAATTAATAACTGAATTTAGCAAGTTTTTTGGATAAAAATAATTCAAAAAAATTTTAGGTTTTAAACTCAATACCTTTTGTTATACACATATTAAGAACAAAGGTAACAAAAAATATATGAAACTTATACACAGAAATTTACAAAATATTACTGAAAGAAAATAAAATGGCATGAATAAATGGGAGGATATAATATATTCATGAAAAAAGATTCAGTATTATAAAAAAAATTGTATCAGATTATTAGATTCAGTTTACAGAGCTAAGATGGAAGCATAGTAGGAGAACCCTAGGCTCCCCTAATCCTTCAAACAAAGCTAGATAAATATTAAATCATTCTAAATATCCCATAAATAAACCTGAAGACTCACAAAACAAACTCCACAACTAAATGGAGAGACAAAAAAAAAAAAAAAAATGGAGAGACGACATGACATCAAAAAAAAAAGCAGAAAGTGAAGTGATATGGTTTGAGGGAGAAATGGACTCCAGGTGCTGCACAGGGGAGGGATTCATGGTCATGAATAAAGTAAAAAACGATGAACACACAGGGAAACACACAAGGAGAATATATTCATTAAGCCATTGGCTGGGAAAAAAAAAAGGCTCTGATTTTCATAAGCTCTTACAATGACCAGTACTTAAAAATTGGAGTTTTGAATGTCTGGACTTAGCTGGAATAGAGTCCCAAGGGTGTTGTCAGACTCTGGGAAAAAATACAGGCAAACAACCCTGGGATAGATAACATGGACACTGAAGAATGCCTGGGGCACAAAGGAAGGGGGAGATAATTGTCTCTTCTTGGTGTTAGTCCCAGAGAAGTAGTTTTTTTGTTTGTTTTTGTTTTATTTTTTTAAAGATCTTATTTATTTATTAGTTAGAGAGAGAGAAAGAGAGCTCGAGCACAGGCAGACAGAGAGGCAGGCAGAGGCAGAGGGAGGAGCAGGCTCCCTGCCAAGCAAGGAGCCCGATGTGGGACTCGATCCCAGGACGCTGGGATCATGACCTGAGCCGAAGGCAGCTGCTTAACCAACTGAGCCACCCAGGCATCCCCCAGAGAAGTAGTTTTAACAGAGATGTCTCTCCAGGAACAAATGAGAGACTGGTTCAATTTCCCACCCACATCATTCAGCATAAGTGTAGAGCCACCTGTGGAATGCAGCTCAGCCCCACCACAGGTTGCCTAACTTGCTTATAGCATATCCCAAACCTCTGCATTCTGGTGTGACTGTCCTTCGTGGTCAAGCTAGATTCAGTTCCAGTGTGGTGGGCCCCTACCCAAGACACCAGCACATGCCCCTGTCCACACATCACATCCTTAATGCCTAGAATTTTAAATGTCAGCAGCTTTGGGTAGGATAGAATCCAGAGACCACTGGTCTGCTCCTGGAGAGAAAGAAGACAAACAACCTGGAGACAGAAAGTATAGAAAAACTGATCTGAAAAATGCCTTGGACACAGAGAGGAAAGGTTATTTGCTTTTCTGGGAGTGCTTCCCTGACAGGCAGCATGCATGGAGACTGCATGGATGGAGACTGGGAGCAAAAGAGCTTGCTGGAATCATTTTCCCTTCTTGCCCTTCAACATAAAGTCAGAGTCACCTGTGAAGCAACACACTGGCCACCTACCTTGCTTACACCAGCTCCCACACTCCTGTCCTGTGGCACTATTGTCCTTGATCAAGATTGCTTCAGTCACAGAATTACAGGTCCCTTACCCAGAAGAAGAGCAGAAATCCTTTCACACATGTTTTCTGACCAGGGAGCTCTACAAGTCTTCAGTTCAAGTGGAAGTAGTATCAGGCCTCATTTAGCAAGCAGACAAGAGCATGTCTAGTTAAAAGTGGCCCCAATCTGCCAAGGGACAAACACTGCTCACTGCACATAAGGATAGCCTTTTCAGATGAATAAGCTAAGGGATAAAGCATCCAAAACACAACAACAGAGTGCATGTAGCACACACTAGAGACACTCCTTGAAGTTCCAGGCCATGGACATTATAGGACCTCTTCTCCTTAAGCCATTACTCTCACAAGCAAGAAACATTAACAGTAGTTTCTAACACAAAGAAGACAGAAACTTAGAAAAAATCCCAAAATTGAAGCAATCATATTAAATCAAAGAACAATAAAGTCACAGTCAGAGATCTAAGCAAAATAGATATAAGTAATATGTCTATGGAGAATTTAAAGCAACAATTATAAGGATATATGCTGGGCTTTAGAAGAAAATAGAAGACATCAGTGAGGCCCTACCTGCAGAGATACAAGAGGTAAAAAATAATCACTCAGAAATGAAAAATGCAATAACTGATATTCCAAACATGCTTGGTGCAATGACCACAGGATGGAAGAAGCAGAAGAATGAAAAAGTGATATACAATATAAAATAATGGAAAATAATGAACCTGAACAAAAGAGAGAAAGAATTATAGGACATAAGAATAGACTCAGGGTGGTGCCTAGGTGGCTCAGTTGTTAAGCATCTGCCTTGATCTCAAGTCAGGATCCCGGGGTCCTGGGATCAAGCCCCACATCAGGCTTCTTGATGAGCTTCTCCCTCTCCCACTCTCCCTGCTTGTGTTCCTTCTCTCACTGTGTCTGTCTCTGTCAAATAAATAAATAAAATCTTTAAAAAAATAGACTCAGGGAACTCAGTGAATCCAGGACATATCATAGCTTTGTATTATAAGTCTCCCAGAAAAAGAAAAGAGAGAAAATGGAACAAAAAATTACTTTGCGGAAATAATAGCTGAAAGCTTCCCTACTCTGGGGTAGGAAACAGACATACAGAGCTGGGAGTCACAAGAGAACTCCCATCAGAATTAACAAAAGCAAGTCAAAACCAGATCTAAAGACACCTGCAGACTGAACATGAGGAAATGAAGAAACATTTATCATCAAAGGAACCCAGAGTAGCAATACTTATATTGAACAAACAGGACTTTAAACCAAAGACTATAACAAGAGATGAAGAAAAACCCTATATCAAAACAAAAGGGACAATCCAATGAGAAGATCTAACAATTGTAAATATTTATGCCACAATTTAGGAGCACCCAAATTTATAAATCAATTGATAATAAGCATAAAGAAACTCATTGATAACTATATAAAAATAGTAAGGGTCATACATCAATGTACACATCGTGAACGGAAAAAAGAACAATCAACACCAGAAGAACAATTAGAAGAGAATATATGAAAATCTATATAAGAATAAATTGGACCACCTGAATAAAATGGATAAATTCCTAGAACCACATAAACTACAAAAACTGAAACAAGAAAAAAAAAAAAGGAAACACAAACAAAGCAAAAACCAGCAAATAAAGTCAATCAGTAATGAAAAATCTCCCAACAAGCAAAAGTACAGGCAAATATGGCTTCCCAGCGAAATTCCATTAAACATTGAAAGAAAAGTTAATACATAGACTTCTCGAATTCTTCCAAAAAACAGAACTGCACTGAAAACTTCTGAATTCATTCAATGAGGCCAGCATTACCCTGATACCAAAACCAGAGACATATTCCACCAAAAAACAAAACAACAGGTCAATATCCCTGGTAATCACAGATTAAAAAAATCCTCAATAAAATATCAGCAAATCAACTACAACAGTACATTGAAAAAAAAAAAAACATTCACCATCCTGAAGTGGGATTTATTACTGCACTGCAAGTGTGGTTCAATGTTCATAAATCAACGTGATAGACCAGGGAAATAAAAGAAAGGATAAAGACTACATAATCCTCTCAATATATGTAGGAAACAAACAAACAAACAACAACAACAACAAAAACAGAAACAAAGAAACAAAACAAAAAAAAACATGTGACAAAATGCAACATCCAGTCATGATAAAAACCTTCAACAAAATAAGGACAGGGGGAATATCCCTCAACATAATAAAGGCCATCTATGAAAAATGCATAACAATTATTATCCTTACTGGGGAAAAACTGAGAACTTTCCCTCTACAGTGAGGAATAAGACAGGGATGAACACTCCCACCACTGTTATTTAGCATAGTATCAGAAGTCCTAGCTATAGTAATCAGACAACGACAACAAAAAATAATATGCATCCAAATCAATAAGGAGAAAGTTAAACTTCCGCTATCTGCAGATGACATGATATTCTGTGTAGAAAACCAGAAAGGCTCCACCAAAACCTTGCTAAAAAAGATACATGAATCAGTAAAGTTGCAGCATAAAAAACATCAACTGTACACAAATCTGTTGCATTTCTATAAAACAATAATGAAGCAGTAAAATAGGAACTCAAGAGATCAATCCCATTTTCAATTGCACCAAAACCCATTGGATACCTAGGAATAAACCTAACCAAAGAAATGAAAGACTTATCCTGTGTAAATTATAAAATACCGATGAAACAAATTGAAAACAATAGAAAGGAATGGAAAGACATTCCATGCTCATAGCTCATAAAACCAAAGATTAAAAAGTCTATACTAAGATATCAGAAGATGGAAGTGGAGTAGGGGACCCTAAGTATGTCTGGTCCCTGGAATTCAGCTAGATAGTTATCAAATCATTCTGAACACCTATGAAATCAACCAGAGATCTGAGAAAAGAAATGTAATTCTACAAATAGAAAAGTGAGCACTTTTTTGGAAAGTAGGAGGTGTGGAGACCTGAATCTGGGGAGATATAGTGGAGGATATTGCAGGGGAGGGAGCCTGCTTAAGGAGGCTAATGCAAAGTATTATAAGCAAGCAGAGAGTAAAACTGGAACTTTAAGAAGCCTGCTATAGTGGGGGACATCCCTAGCTTAAAGGTGCCCAGGTGGTGAAACAGAGTAGAATTCAAGTGAGACAGTGTGCTCTCAGGATCCCTGGGGTCAGAAGAAGAAGAGGAGTGCCTGAATGTGGCAGAATTCCCAGCATCAGAATGGGGAAACCTGTTGAAAATTGAGAATAGGAGCTGGTTTTCTACTTAGTGTTACCATAAACTGAATCATTGCACAGTCGTGTGATCGCTCGCCTGGTAGGGGCCCCACAAAAGGCAGGAGTGTGGTGAGAACCCATCTTCTTTCCCCAGGAGGTAGAGTTCAGGTTTGCATTACAGAAATATGTAAAATTTGGAGAATCAAAACTCAGTCACATGCTTGAGATAAAAACACTTGGTCGCAGGCTGGGTGAACAGAGTTTGGATGGTAACCAGGGAGACAAAAGTAATCGACTGCTATTCTGTGAGGGCACAGAAGAGTGAAGAGTGGGCACTCTGAGCTCCAAGGTAGACATCTGGGTATCACTATTCTCATCCCACCCATCAGTTCTGAAAATATTCTGGGAACAGAATGGTACCACATAGTGGAATCCAGAACTGCCTACACTAAGTCCAGCCCTCTGGCAAGGGAGGTACATTTCCATGAGGGCAAAGGCACTTGAGAATGAGCACAACAGGCTCTTTCCCCAGAGGGCAAGCACAGCTTGCTCACACCAAGTTTATTGATAATAGGGCTTTACAGAGGGCTGTAAAGCTTCAGGTCTTGGTGAAAAAATATATAACATTTGTGGAGTATTTTTTCTACTATTCTTTAATCTTTCAGTTTTAATTTTTCAGCTATTTTCTTATTTTTTATTATTTCTTTATTCTTTTTTAATTTTTATTTTTATATACACGTTTGATATATATAGTATATACATACATATGTATAAAATTGGTTTTCCCTTCATTGCATTATATATATATATATATATATATATATATATATATATATATATATGAAATTTATTTCCTATTTTGGGACCTAGTTTCTTTTAACAACTAGACAAAATTTCAGCCAGGATCTAATATTTTGTTTTGTTCTGTTTTGTTTCTGGTTTGAGTTTTTTTTTTTCTTACTTTGTTTTGTTTTCTTATGGTTGGTTTTGTTGCTTATTTTCTGTTGTTGTTGGTAATGTTGTCTTCTCTCCTTATTTTATTCTTTTCACTGTATAATAACAATGCTGAGGATTTCATCACAAACACACACACACACACACACACACACACACACACACAGGAAGTAGTCCTCACTGCCAAGATTTCATTAATATGCATAAAAGTAAGAAGGTAAAGATACTAGCTTGGCTTGAAAAAAATAATATAGAAAAATACTAGAGGTTCCCTTACTATACAAATAAAGGAACTAAAATTAAATCAGACCAAAATTAAAAATTCTATTACTAAGATGCAGTAAAAAATGGAGGCTCTGACAGTGAGAATAAATGAGGTAGAGCAGAGAGTCAGTGATATATAACTAAAAATTATGGAAAATAAGGAAGCTAAAAAGAAAAAAAGACAACTACTGGATCACAAAGGGAAATTTTGAGAAATAAGGGAGTCCATAAAGCAAAATAATATTTAGATAATGGGGTCCCAGAAGATGGAGGGGCAGAAGATTTATTTGAACAAATTATAGCTAAGAACTTTCCTAATATGGGGAAGGAAACAGGTATTCAAGTCCAGGAGACAAAGAGAACCCCCTCAAAATCAACAAAAGGAGGTCAATATTGTAACATAAAATAGCAAAGCTTGCAAATTTCAGAAATAGAGAGAAAATTCTAAAAGCAGCTTGGGACAGGAGGAAATTAACTAACAAGGATAGAAGCATTAGACTTGCAGCAGACCTGTCCACAGATATCTGGGCAAACCAGAAAAGACTAGCATGATATATTCCCAATGGGAAAAATATGTGGCCAAGAATACTTTCTCCAGAAAGAGTGTCATTCAAATTAGGAGAGATAAAGTGTTTCCAGGACAAACAAAACTAAAGGAATCTGTGAACACTTAACCAGTGCTCAAAGAAATATTAATGCGGATCCTTTGAGCAAAAAGAGCCCCAAAGTAACAAACACTAGAAATGAACAGAGACAATCTACAGAAACAATGACGTTATAGGTAATACCATGACACTAAATTCATATCTTTCAATAATTAATCTGAATGTAAAAGCACTAAATGCTCCAATCAAAAGACATAGGGTATTGGATTGGATGAAAAAACAAGAACCATTGATATACTGTATGCAAGACCTTCATTTTAGACTGAAAGACACTTCCAGATTGAAAGTGAAGGAGTTGAGAAACATTTATCATGTTAATGGACATAGAAGACAGCTGGAGTAGCAATCCTTATATCAGACAAACTAGATTTCAAGCTAAAGACTATAATAAGAGATAAGGAAGGGTACTGTATCATTAAAAAAGGACCTATCCAAGAAGAATATCTAACAATTGTAAATATTTATGTTCCTAACTTAGGAGCAGCCAAATATATAAACCAATTAATAACACAATTAAAGACATACATTGATAAATAATATAAAATATTAGCGGAATTGAACACCCTTTCACAGCAAAAACAGGTAATTTAAGCAAAAGATCAACAAGGAAACAAGGGCTTGAATGATACACTGTATAAGATGAAATATATATTCATAGTATGTCATCCTAAATTGGCAGAAGACATATTTTTCTTGGGTGCACATGAAACATTCTCCAGAATAAATCACATACTGGGTGACAAATCAGTCCTTACCTGGTATAAACAGATTGAGATTATACCATGCATATTTTCAGAATACAATGCTTTAAAACTTGAAATCTATCACAAGAAAAAAAAAAATAGAAGGAACACAAATATGTCAAGGTTAAAGGACATTCTACTAATGAATGAATGGGTTGACCAGGGAATTAAAGAATTTTAAAAATACATGAAAACATGACAGTCAGACCTTTGGGATGCAACAAAGCAGTCCTAGAGGGAAGAATATAGCAATAAAAATCTTTCTCAAGAAACAAGAAAAGTCTAAAAAAAAAAAAAATACACACAACCTAAACTTACACTTAAAGGGTTTGGGAAAAGAACAGAAAAGCAAACAAACAAACAAACAAAAAACCTAAATCCAGCAGGAGAAGAGAAATAATAAAGATTAGAGCAGATATAGATATATGACATAGAAAAAATGATATATATATATAAAATGATACATAAAAAATGATATAGAAAAAAAACAGTAAAACACATCAACAAAACTAGGAGTTGGTACTTTGAAAAAAAAAAAAAAAAGATCAATAAACACCAAGTCAGATTTGTCAAAAAGAAAAGAGAAAGGACCCAAATTAATAAAATCATAAATGAAAGGCAAGAGATCACAAATAACATGACACAAATACAAACAATTAGAAGAGATTATGAGCAATTATATGACAACAAATTAGGCAATCTAGAAGAAATGGATGAATTCCTAGAAACTTATAAACTAACTAAACTGAAAGAGGAATAAATAGAAAACCTGAACAGACACATATCCAGCAAGGTAATTAAATCAGTAATCCAAAACCTCCCAACAAATAAAGATCCAGGGCCAAATGGCCTCCCAGAGGAATTTTACCAAACATTTAAAGAGGAATTATTACCTATTCTCCTGAAACTGTTCCAAAAAATGGAAATGATAGGAAAACCTGTGAAGCCATTCTGTGAGGACAGTGTTACCTTGATAACAAAACCAGGCAAAGACCCCAACACAAAGGAGAATTACAGACCAATATCCGCAGTGAACATGGAAGCAAAAATTATCACCAGGATGCTAGTTAATAGGATCCAAGCATTAGTCACCATGACCAAGTGAGGTTTATTCCTGGGCTGTAATTGTGGCTCAACATCTGCATATCAAACAATGTGATACACCATATTAGTAAAAGAAAGAACAAGAACCATATGATTCTCTCAATAAATGCAGGAAAAGCATTTAACAAAATACAGCATCCTTTCTTGAATGAACCCCTCACCATGTAGAGATAGAGGGAACATACCACAATATCACAAAAGCTCCCAATAAAGTAGGTATGGAAGGAGCATATGTGCACAAAATAATGACCATATACAAAAACCCCACAGCAAATATCATCTTCAATGGGGGAAAACTGAGAGCTTTTCCTCTAAGATCAGGAACACGACAGGGATGTCCACTCTCACACTGTTTTTCAATATAACACTGGAAGTGAGACAAGAAAAAGAATAAAAGTCCTCAAAACTGGCAAAGTAGATGTGTAATATTCACCCTTCATGGACAGCATGATTCTCTATGTATAAAACCCAAAATACTCCACCAAAAAATTGCTAGCACTGGAATTTCTAACTGCAGGCCTAACCAAAGGGGTGAAGAATCTGTACTCTGAAAACAATAGAACATTTATGAAAGAAATTGAGGATAACAAAAATCAATGGAAAACATTCCATAATCATGGATTAGAAGAACAAATGTTAAAATGTCTATGCTACTCAAAGCAATTTACACATTCAATGCAATCATTATCAGAATACTATCAGCATTTTTCATAGAGCGAATACAATCTTAAAATTTGTATGGAACCAGAAAGGACCCTAAATAGGCAATGTAATGTTGAAAAAGAAAAACAGAGGGCATCTGGGTGGCTCAGGAGGTTAAAGCCTCTGCCTTCCGCTCAGCTCATGATCTCAGGGTACTGTGATCAAGCCCTGCATAGGGCTCTCTGCTGGGCAGGGAGCCTGCTTGCCTTCCCCTCTCTCTCTGCCTGTCTCTTTGCCTACTTGTGATCTCTGTCTGTCAAATTAATAAATAAACTCTTTAAAAAAAAAGCAAATCTGGAGCCATCACAGTTCCAGACTTAAGCTATATTACAAAGCTGTAATCATTGAGAAAGTATGTACTGGCAGGAAAACAGATGCATAGCTCAATGGAAAAAATAGACAACCCAGAAGAGGACCCTCAACACTATGTTCAACTAATATTCAACAAAACAGGAACGTATATCCAATGGGGGGAAAATAAAAGATTGTCTCTCCAACAAATGATGTTGGTGAAATTGGAAGGCACATGCAAAAGAGTGAAACTGGACTACTTTCTTACACCACACACAAAAATCAACTCAAAAATTGATGACATACATAAACAGGAGACCAGAATCCATCAAAATCCTAGAGGAGAAAATGCAGCAATCTCTTTGACCTTCGCATCAGCAACACCTTGCTAGACATGACTTCAAAGGCAAGGGGACCAAAGGCAAAAATGAACTATTGGGACTTCATTAAGATAAAAAGCTTTTGCACAGCAAAGGAAACAGTCAACAAAACTTAAAGGCAACCTATAAAATGGGAGAAGATGTTTGCAAATGTCTTTTCAGAAAAAGGGCTAGTATTCAAAATCTATAAAGATCTTATAAAGCTCAGCATCCAAAAGGCAAGTAATCCAATCAAGAAATGGGCAGAAGACATGAACAGAAACTTCCCCAACAAAGACACACAAATGGCCAACAGACACACACACACAAAAATGTTCAATATCACTTGGAATGAGGGAAATACTAATCAAAACCACAACAAGATAGCACCTCTCACTGGTCAGAATGGCTAAAATTAACAACTCAGGAAGCAACCAATGCTGGTTAGGAGGCAGAGAAAGGGAAGCCCTCTTACACTGTCGGTGGCAATGACAACAGATGCAGCTCCTCTAGAAAACAGGATGGAAGTCCCTCAAAGATTTAAAAATAGAACTAACCTATGAACCAGCAATTGCACTACTAGGTTTTTATCGAAAGAATACAAACAGGGGCGCCTGGGTGGCTCAGTGGGTTAAAGTCTCTGCCTTTGGCTCAGGTCATGATCCCAGGGTCCTGGGATCGAACCCCACATCGGGCTCTCTACTCAGTGGGACCGTGCTTCCCCTTCCCTCTCTGCCTGCCTCTCTGCCTACTTGTGATTTCTGTCTGTCGAATAAATGAATAAAAAATCTTAAAAACAAAAACAAATAACAAAGAATATGAACAATGATTCAAGGTGGCACATGCACCCCAATGTTTATAGCAATAATATCCATAATAGCCAAACTGTAGAAAGTGCCCAGAAACTCATTGACTTATGAATGGATAAATAAAATGTGGTACATATATGCAATGGGATGTGAATAATCCATCAAAAATAATGAAATATTTCCATTTGCAACATCTTGGGTGGAACTAGAGGGTATTAAGCTAAGCAAAATAAATCAATCAGAGAAAAACGAATATCATATAATTTCAGTTGTATGTGGAATTTTAGAAACAGAACAGATGAACATAGGTTAAGTAAGGAAGGGAAAAATAAAATAAGGTGAAAATTGAGAGGGAGGAAAACATTAGAAACACTGAACCCTAGGAAAGAAACTGAAGGTTGCCAGAGGGGAGGTGGGTGGGTGAAAAGGGAGAACTGGGTGATGGGCATTAAAGAGAGCACTTTATATAGTGAAAACTAGGTGTCATACACAACTGATGAATCACTAAATTATACCTCTGAAACTGATAAAAAAAAAAAAAAGTCTATATACTCAAAGCAATAGATACATTTAATGCAGTCCCCATAAAAATACCAACAGTACTTTTTACAGAGCTATAACAAACGATCCTAAAATTTGTATAGCACCACAATATATCCTGAATAGCCAAAGCAACCTAGATAATTGAAAAAAGAAAAAGCTGGAGCCATCATAATTCTGGGCTTTAAATTATATTGCAAAGCTGTTAATAATGAAAAGAGTATGTTACTGGCACTACAGTAAACACATAGGTCAACAGAATAGAATAGGGAAGTGAAGAAATGAACCTGCATCTGTATGGTCAGTTAACCCTGAACAAAGAAGTAAGGAATACGAAATGGGCAAAAACAGTCCCTTCAACAAAGGGTGTTCAGATATCTGGACAGCAACATGCAAAATTAGAAACTGGACCACTTTCATACACCATACACAAGTAGACATTCAAAATTGATTAAAGATCTAAATGTGAGATAGAAAATCATTAAAATCCTGAAGGAGGACTCAGGCAGTAATCTCTGTCTCCAGCTGTAGCAACATCTTACTAAATATGTCTCGAGAGGCAAGGGCAACAAAAGCAAAAATAAACTCTTGGTGCTTCATCAAAATAAAAATGTATGTCCAGAGAAGGAAAAAATAACCAAAGCTGTAAGGCAACCTATTGAACAGGAGAAGATATTTGAAAATAACATATCCATATCTTTTTTAAAGATTTTTATTTACTTATTTGATGCCGAGAGAGAGAGATCACAAGTAAGTAGAGAGACAGGCAGAGAGAGAGGCGGGAAGCAGGTTCCCCGCCGAGCAGAGTGCCCAATGTGGGACTTGATCCCAGGACCCTGAAATCATGACCTGAGTAGAAGGCAGAAGCTTAACCCACTGAGCCAGCCAGGTGCCCCATGAAAATAACATGTCCATATCTTGAAAGAAGTTGCTGTGGCCGTTGTTGAAGAGGTTACTGCCTATGTTCTCCTCTAGGATTTTGATAGATTCCTGCCTCACATTGAGATCATTTATCAATTTCGAGTTTATCTTCGTGTATGGTGTAAGAGAATGGTCAAGTTTTATTCTTCTATATATATGTAGCAGTAGAATTTTCCCAACACCATTTATCAAGAGAATGTCTTTTTTCCACTGGATATTTTTTCCTGCTTTGTCAAAGATTATTTGACCATAAAATTGAGGGTCCATATCTGGAATCTCTGTTTCACTGGTCTATGTGTCTGTTTTTTTGCCAGCACCATGCTGTCTTGGTTATCACAGTTTAGTAGTAAAGTTTGAAATCAGGCAACATGATGCCCCCAGTTTCGTGTTTCTTTTTCAACATTTTCTTAGCAATTCGTGGTCTCTTCTGAATCCAGACAAATTTTAGGATTGTTTGTTCCAGCTCTTTGAAAAATGCCAGTGGAATTTTGATCAGAATGGCATTGAAAGTATAGATTGTTCTGGGCAGTATAGACATTTTAACAATCTTTATTATTCCTATCCATGAGCAGGGAATGGTCTTCCATCTTTTTGTGTCTTCTTCAATTTCTTCCATGAGTGTTCTGCAGTTCCTTGAGTACAGACACTTTACCTCTTTGGTTAGGTTTATTCACAGGTATCTTACTATTCTTGATGCTATAGTAAATGGAATCAATTCTTTAATTTCCCTTTCTGTATTTTCATTGTTAGTGTATAAGAAAGCAACTGATTTCTGTACATTGATTTTGTATCCTGCCACATTACTGAATTGCTGTATGAGTTCTAGTAGAGGTGGAGTCTTTTGGGTTTTCCATATAAAGTATCATTCCATCTGTGAAGAGAGAGAGTTTGACTTCAAGATATATCTCCAAAGGCAAAGGAAACAAAAGCAAAAATGAACTTTTAGGACTTCATAAAGATCAAAAGCTTCTGTACAGCAATGGAAACAGTCAACAAAACAAAAAGGCAACCCACAGAATGGAAGAAGATATTCACAAATGACAGTAAAGACAAAGGGCTGATATCTAAGATCTATAAAGAACTCATCAAACTCAACACACAGAAAACAGATAGCCACATCAAAAAATGGGCAGAAGACATGAACAGATAATTCTCCAAAGAAGACATACAAATGGCTAGCAGACACATGAAAAAATGTTCACCATCATTAGCCATCAGGGAGATTCACAACAAAACCACATTGAGATATCACCTTACACCAGTTAGAATGGCCAAAATTAACAAGACAGTAAAGAACATGTGTTGGAGAGGATGTGGAGAAAGGGAAACCCTGTTACACTTTTGGTGGGAATGCAAGCTGGTGCAGCCACTTTGGGAAACAGTGGGGAGATTCCTTAAGAAATTAAAAATAGAGCTTCTCTATGACCCTGAAATTGCACTACTGGGTATTTACCCAAAAGATAAAGATGTAGTGAAAAGAAGGGCCATCTGCACCCCAGTGTTCATAGCAGCAATGGCCACAGTCACCAAACTGTGGAAAGAACCAAGATGCCCTTCAATGGATGAATGGTCCATATATACTATGGAGTATTATGCCTCCAACAGAAAGAATGAATACCCAAGTTTTGTAGCAACATGGACAGGACTGGAAGAGGTTATGCAGAGTAAAATAAGTCAAGCAGAAAGAGTCAATTATCCTATGGTTTCACTTACATGTGGAGCACAAGGAATAAAAGGAATAACATGGAGCACATGGTGAGATGGAGAGAAGTGAGTTGGGGGAAATTGGAGGGGGAGACAAAACATGAGGGACTGTGGACTCTAAGAAACAAACTGAGGGTTTATTAAAGGAGGGGTTGGGAGGTTGGGTGAGCCTGGTTGTGGGTATTGTGGAAGGCACGTATTGCGTGGAGCACTGGGTGTGGTGCATAAACAATGAATTATGGAACACTGAAAAGAAATTTAAAAAATGTCAACCACCCCAAAAAAGTAACATATCCAATAAAGTGTTAGTATCCAAAATATATAATTAAATTACAAAACTCTACACTAAAATAAAACAAAAGAAGACAAAAACAAAAACAAATAATCCAGTTAAAAATGGTCTGAAGACATCCCCTGTAACTGTCAGAGGCCTCTCAGCAGGTGAGGGGCTCTCTGAAGCTGCTGCTCCCACCTCATATCATGTCTCTCTAGATCCTCCGCACCCCGTCCCCGGGCTGCTCCATCGCCTGGCTCAGTGGGCCTGAGCTTATTGCCCTCATTGGCCTCCTGCAAATGAGCCAGGGGGCTCCGAGACCTGCCTCCTCGGGGGCTCCCACGCCTCCTGCTGGCTCCCCAGACCCTGTATCTGACCACCCAGGCCCCAGTGGTGGCCCCAGCTGTTCTCGATGCACTGACCCACCTGTCCCTCGAACTCCAGAAGCCCACTGAATATGGCTCTTCTGTGGGCAGTGTGGGTCCCCTACCCCCCCCCCCCCCCCCCCGCCTTTTAAATAAAACCACGTTTTGGTTTGCAAAAAAAAAAAAAAAAGTCTGAAGACATAAATAGATATTTTTCCAAAGAAGTCATACATTTGGCCAAGGGACACATGAAAAGACGTTCAACATCAATCATCATTAGGGAAATGCAAATCAATACCATAATGAAATATCACTTCACACCTGTTATTATTGCAAAAATTAACAACACAAGGAACAACAGGTGTTTGCAAGGAAGTGAAGAAAGGGGAATCCTCTTACACTGTTAGTGGTAATGCAAACTGGTGCAGCCAGTCTGGAAAACTGTGGAGATTTGTCAAAAAGTTAATGATAGAACTACCCTATGATCTATCAATTGCACTACTACAAAAATACTAATTCAAAGGGATACATGCAACCTGATGTTTAAAGCAGCATTATCAACAATAGCCAAATTTTGGAAAGAGCCCAAATGTCCCTCAACCGACAATGGATAAAGAAGTGGTATATATACAAAATGGAATATTTCTCAGCCATCAAAAAGAATGAAATCTTACCATTTTCAACAATGTAGATGGAGTTAAACTGTATCGTGCTAAACAACATCAGTCATTCTGAGAAAGACATATATTATATGATTCCAGTCATATATGGAATTTAAGAACCAAACAAATGATCATAGAGGGGAAAAAAAGAGAGAGGGAGTCAAACCAAGAAACAGACTCTTAACTATAGAGAATAAACTAATGTTAACCAGAAGAAGATGGGTGTGGGGATGTTCTAAATAGGTGATGGGGATTAAGGAGTGCACTTGTTGTGATGAGCATCAGGTATTGTACATAAATATTGAATCACTAAATTGTACACATGAAGGTAATATTACACTCTAAGTGAGTTCACTAGAATTTAAACAAAAACTTTAAAAAAAGGAAATTATAGGGGTACCTGGATGGCTCAGTCAGTTGAACATCTGCCTTCAGCTCAGGGCATGATCTCAGGTTCCTGGGATCAAGCCGCATAGCAGGCCCCAGCAGGGGTCTGCTTCTTGCTCTCCTTCTGTCTCTTTTTCCCTCTCTCACAAGTAAATAAGTAAACATCTTTAAAATATATTAAAAAGAAAAAAAGAAAATTATAAAGTATATTAAGATAAATTCAAACAAAAACAAAACATGCCAAAATTTATGGCAGACAACAAAAGGGTTAACAAAGATGCAATTTATTCTTCAAAGGCCTATATTGAAAAACAAAGATCTCTATATGAACAACCTATCGAGACCTCAAGAAAATAGGAAAAAGAAGCATGAACAAATCCCAAAATTAGCAGAAGAATTTTTTTTTTAATTTTATTCATTTATTTGACAGAGAGAGAGATCACAAGTAGGCAGAGAGGCAGGCAGAGGGGGAGAGGGAAGCAGGCTCCCTGTTGAGCAGAGATCCCAATGGAGGGCTCTATCCTAGGACCCTGAGATCATGACCGAAGCCAAAGGCAGAGGCTTAACCCACTGAGCCACTCAGGCACCCCCCCAAATAATTTTAATTTTAATTTTTAAAACAGAAATAAATGAGATAGAGAATAGAAAAACAACACAAAACATTAACAAAACTGAGAATTATTTTTGAAAAATGAGCAAAATTTACGAATTCTTAGGTAGACCAGAAAAAAATAAAGAAAACACTTTAAAAGTAGAAATGAAAAGGAAACATTACAACCAAGGTTGCAGTAATAATAAAAAAAAAAAGTCATGAGTTTACTATGAGTAATTATATGTCAATAATTTGAACAACTGAGAAGATATGGATAAATTCTTGAAATTATACAACCCACTAATACAAATAAAGAAGAAATAGACATTTGGAACAGACCAACAATAACTAAAGAGATAGAACCCATAATAAAATAACTTCCCAACAGACATAATCCCAGGAACAGATGAGTTCAGAAATGATTTCTACTAAACATTTCACAAAAATTAATACCTATCTTTCTTATTTTTTTTTCAAAAGAAATTGAGGAGAAAGAACACTTCCAACTCATTTATGAGATCAGTATCACCCTGATATCAAAACCAAATAAACACACTAAAAGCAAGTTATAAGTATGGATCTTTTTTGATGTATTTATTTATTTATTTTGCTGTGTTATGTTAGTCACCATAAAATACTCATTAGTTTTTGATGCAGTGTTCCAAGATTTGTTGTTTATAACATAATATTATTTAGAAAAAAATCCTGAAGACTCCATCAAAAAACAGAGCTAATAAGCAAATTGAGTAAAACTTTAGGATACAACATTAAACATGTTCCTGCATATCAACAATGAATTATCCCCCCCTCCAAAAAAAGTAAACAGCTCATTTACAATAGCAACAAAAAGAAGAAAACACCAAAGAATAAACCTAACCAGCTAGACGAAAGACTTGTATACTGAAATATATAAATCATTGATGAGGGAAATTATAACATACACAAACAAGCAGAAATATACTTGTTTTCAATTAGAAGAATTAATAATTTTTCAATATTTACACTACTTAAAGTGCTCTACATATTCAATATAATTCTTATTAAGATACCAAAGCCTTAATTTTTCCAAGAAATAAAAAAAAAATCCTGAAATGTGTATGAAACCACAAACCCCCCCTCCAAAAAAAAAGCAATTTTGAGCAGAAAAAAACAAAGCTGGAGCCATCACACCTCCTGATATCAAAATATAGTACAATGCTTCAGTACCTAAAATAGTACAAGGTTGGCATAAATATAGGCATGTAAACCAAAAGAAATGACTGAACGGCTGAAAATAACCTCATGAATATATGGCTAACTGATGATCAACAAAAATGTCAACAACACATAAGGAGAAAGGATCGTCTCTTCAAAAAATGGTGTTGGGAAAACAGGATAGCAACTTGGAGAAGAGTGAATCTGGACCCTAATCCTACACTGTGTACACAAAACTAAAAATATAGTAAAGACTTAAACATAAGTTCTTAAACTATAAAACTCCTAAAAGAAAATATGAAGAAAAAGTTTCTTGATGTTAATCTTGGCAATTATTTCTTGACTATGATATCAAAAGCACAGGTAACAAAAGTAAAAAAAAAAAATGAACAAGTGATCCAACAGCAAACTAAAAACCCTCTGCACAGCAAGAAAACAACAAAATTAAAGGCATACAGAATGGGAGAAAACATTTGTAAATTATATATTCGATAAGGGGTTAATATCCAACATATAAAAGAAAGTCCTACAGCTTAATAACAAAAACAAACAAACAAAAAACAAATAAACTGATTAAAATTGGAAAATGACATGAATAAACATTTCTCAAAGAAGACATAGAAATGACTAACAGGTATATGGAAAGTTGTTCAACATTGCCAATCATTAAGGCAATAAAAATTAAATCAACAATGTAATATCACATCACACCTGCCAGAATGTCTATTATTAAAAAAAAATGCACTGTTGATGTTTAGAAAATGAAATTCTACTACCTTGCTGGAGGAAAAGTAAATTGGTGCAGCTACTGTGGAAAATAGTATGGAATTTCCTCAAAAAGTTAAAAATAGATCTACCATAGTATTCACCATCCCACTTTGAGGTATATATCCAAATGAATTTGAATCAGGATCTTGAAGATATATTCACATTCCCATGTTCACAGTAGCATTGTTCAGGGTAGCTAACATATGGAAGTAGCCTAAGCACCCATTGCTTTCAATGAGTATTTAAAATGTGGTGTATGTATAAAATGTTAAATTATTCAGCCTTAAAATAAAGGAAATCCTAACATTTAGGCCAAAATGGGTGATCTGGAAAACATTATGCTAAGTGAAATAAGTCAGACACTGAAGTACAAACATTACATACTTTTACTCATAAGAATATAAAATAGTAACACTCATAGAACAAGAGAATAGAATGGTGGTTGCCAGAATCTGGGAAAAGGGCATATGGTAAGTACATGTTAGCAGAATTGTAAACCATTTCAGTTTGTAGCATAAGTAAGTCCTAGCGATTTACTGTACAGCATAATGCCTATAGTTAATAGTACTGTATTGTGTATTTAAAGATTTGCTCTAAAGACAGATCTCACATAAAGTGTCCTTGCTAAATAATAATAATAATAATGATAATAGTAATAATGGTGAGAGGACACTTGGATATGATGGATATAGCATAGATTGTGGTGATGGTTTCATGGATATATATTTATCTCCAAGCTAAACAGGCTGTATACATTAAAAATATGTACAATTTTGTATGTCAGTCATAGTTTACTTAGGTTGATTGATTGATGGATTGATTGAGTGAGTGAGTGATTGCAGGTGATAAGGCTTTATTGATGGTAGTAACATCTCAGCTATTCAGGAAAATTTATGTGGGCCCTGAGAACAGGTTACAATGTGTATTGAGGCAGTAGAAATATCATTCACACAATAGACACATTTGCTCTTTCTCAAATATTAAATGTTCTCCTTGAACTTGTAGTAAAAGCAACATTTGGGGAGCAAACACATGAGAAGAGAAAGCCTCAGCTGCATATCTGTGGGCTGAGATTGCCAGTGAAATATCCCAAGCTCAAATCTCCTCTTTCACACTGCTTCCGTTCTCATACATTAAATTTCTAGATACATTTTTAATTTAATATTTTTAAATAAAACGTGGTGTTGACTTGATTCATGTGTATACTGAAATACTAAAGGACAATCCTTTCTCAGAATCCCTGCTTCACAGGGAGTCTGCTTCTCCCTCAGCCCCTCCTCCCACTCGTTCTCTCAGTCTCTCTCTCCCCCTCCCTCAAATAAAATAAATACAATCTTTTTTTTAAGTGCCACTCTTATTTATTGTCTGTCTGGATGTTCTGTCCATCTGTTTAATTGGAGTGCTAAAGTCCCATACTATTATGGTATTAATGTCGATTAGTTCCTTTACGTTTGCTATTAACTCCTTTGTTTATTTGGTGGTCCCATGTTGATTGAATAAATATTTACGACAGTTATATTTTCTTTTTTGGATTATTCCCCTTATATAGTACCCCTCTTTGTCTCTTATTGAAGTCTTTGCTTTAAAGTCCATTTTGGGGCACCAGGGTGTCTCCATGGGTTTTGCTCTGACTATTGATTTCAGCTCAGGTCCGGATCTCAGAGTTGTAAGTTGAGCTCCATGTTGAGCTCTATGCTAGGCGAGGAGTCCACTTGGGATTTTCACTCTCTCTTCTACCCTTCCACTCCCCCACCTTCTCTCTCCCTTTCAAAAAAAAAAAAATAATAATAAAGTCTATTTTGTCTGGGGAAGCAAAAAAAAAAAAAAAGTCTATTTTGTTTGATGGAACTATTGATACTGTGGCATTCTTCAACATTATGATAAATATTTCTCCATCTCCTCCCTTGCCATCAACAGGTAAATTCTGGTCTGAAATATGCCTCTTGCAGGCAGCATATAGACCAGTTTTGCTTTTTATCCAATCCAACACCCTAAGTTCTTTGATTGGAGCATTAATCCATTTACATTCGAAAAAATTATTGTGAGATGCCTAGATGGCTTAGTCAGTTAAGTGTCTGCTTTTGCCTCAGGTCATGATCCCAGGGTGCTGGGATCGAGTCCCTCATTGGGCTCCTTGCTCGGCGGGGATCTTGCTTCTCCCTCTGTCTGTTGTTCCCTCTGCCTGCAGTTCTCCCTGCTTATACTCTATATATCTCTCTCTCTGACAAATAAAGAAATAAAATCTTAAAAAAGTAATTATTGAGAAATATGCATTTATTGCCATTTTGTAACTTGTATTGTGGTTGTTTTGCAGCTTTTTCTTTCTAATGTTTTTATGGTTTCCTTCACCTATCTATTTTTTCCATATATGTTTCTCTTTTTTGATTTATGGTTATCGTTGGGCTTACCTATAAAATTTTCTGCATACACCAGTTTATATTAAGCTGATGGCCACTTATTTTTGAACTCATTCCTTACTCGTCTTCCTTCTACATTTCAAATACTTAGTATCATATATTATATCCTTTATTTTATAAATCCCTTGACTGATTTCTACAGCCAGTACTTATTTTTTAATCTTTTTGTGACTTTTACTTTTCATGCTCTGACTTATGGTCTTTCCTTTCCATTCAAGAATCTCCTTTAATATTTCTTGTATGGCTGGTTTAGTTGTCATGAACTCCTTTAGCTTTTGTTTGAGAAACTCTTTATCTCTCCTTCTTTTAAGAATGATAGCTTTGCTGGATAGAGTATTCTCGACTGCAAATTTTCCCCTTTCAGCACTTTGAATACATCATGCCACTTTCTTCTAGCCTGAAAAATCTCTGCTGAAAAATTAGCTGATAGGCTTATGAGGTTTTATTTTAATGTGCCAGTCTTCTTTTCTCTTGTAACCTTTACAGATTTTTTAAAGAGTTTATTTATTTATTTGACAGAGATCACAAGTAAGCCAAGAGGCAGGCAGAGAGAGAAGAGGAAGCAGGCTCCCCACTGAGCAGAGAGCCCAACTCGGGGCTTAATCCCAGGACCTTGGGATCATGACCTGAGCCAAAGGCAGAGGCTATAACCCACTGACCTGCCCAGGCACCCCTACAGAATTTTATTCCTATATTTTACCATGTTAATTACTGTGCATCTTGGCCTGGACCTCCTTGAGTTGAACTTGTTGGGTGATCTGTTTCTCTCCCTAAATTGGTATGTTTTCAGCTTTTATTTATTCAAATACACTTTCTGTCCTATTCTCTCTCTTCCTTATGATATTCCTAAAACCAGAATGTTATTTCTTAAGGGGTTTTTAATTATTTATTTGACACAGAAAGAGAGAGAGACCATGGGAGAGGGAATACAAGCAGGGAGAGTAGGAGACGGAGAAGGAGGCTTCCTACTGAGCAGGGAACATGATGTGGGGCTCAATCCTAGGATTCTAGGATCACCACCTAAGCCAAAGGCAGATGCTTAATGACTGAACCACCCAGGAGCCCCAAACAGAATGTTATTATGCTTGAAGGAGTCACTGAGTACTCTAAGTCTATTCTCATTGTACAGTATTTGTCTCTAATCTGTTCAGCTTGTTTTCTTCACATTACTCTATCCTACAAGTTACTGATGCATTCCTCTGCTTCCTTTAGCCTACTATTTATTCCATCTATTGTATTTTAAATTTCATTTTTGAGTTATTCATCTTATCAACAACACCAATATTTTATTCTTTATCTCTTTTTCAAGGTTCTCACTGATGTCCTCCAACATCTAGTGACTATCTTTATGCCCATTACTTTAGATTCTCTATCAGATGTACTGTTTATCTCTAATTTGCTTAGATCTCCTGTCATGATTTTGTCATGTTCTTTCATTGAAACAAATTCATTTTTCTCCTTGTTTTGTCTACCTCTCTGTGTCTATTTTTGTGTGTTAATGAACTCAGCTACTTCCTCTGCTCTGAAAAGTAGTTGCTTTATGAAGAAAGGTCTTGTAGTACCCTGCAGTGCTGTGTCCACTGTTCACAGGAACCTAGCACTTCAGAAGACCCTCCTATATGCATTGCTTTCATCCTGCTATTGTGTTTGAGTAGATTCCCCTTTTAGTCCAGACTGCACTGACTAGGTGACTGTTATTGGCTGTGCTTGCTCTCTGTGGTATTAGTGAGGCATAAGCAGGTTGGTTCTGAGTTGGTGTGATGGTGGGAGCGTTTGTGGACAGGACAACAGTATTAGCAAAATTAGTGCACTTAGTCACTAGTCCTAGGCTGGATTCCCCAAAGCATGATGGTGGCCAGGGTCATATCATGCATTAGAGCCAATGGCCAGAGACAAGTCTCATAGCTGAAATGGTAGTAGGGGACATATAGTGACTTGATGTGGCATGTAGCATCTGTGCACATAAAGCCTGAGTGGCTAGTCCTAGGTCAATCCCCCAAAGAGTGGAGGTAGCTGTGAATGTAGTATAACAGAAGCAGTGGGTAGGGGCTGGGTGGAGAACGGGGTGGCTGGGGTGTGCAATCTGTTTGGGGCTGTCTGGCTGGAGCATCTGCTGCATTAACTACATGTGTGCAAAATCCAGAGTGGAAGCCAGTAGGTTTGGAGTGTGCCAGTTCTAAGGAGAACTTGTAGGTGGGGCACACTCTTGGCAGGATATGTGGCAAGTATCTTTGCAATGTCTGGGGGCATGAACCCTCTGTGTGCATGGGAGCTGGGTGAGGCATGCATGGTGTTAGCAAAAATTTGCACTGAGCCAGTAGTCCTAGACAAAATTTCCATAATCCCT
This sequence comes from Taxidea taxus jeffersonii, assembly GCA_003697995.1. Classification (NCBI taxonomy): domain Eukaryota; kingdom Metazoa; phylum Chordata; class Mammalia; order Carnivora; family Mustelidae; genus Taxidea; species Taxidea taxus. The sequence continues at coordinate 82,543 of RCUC01116909.1, forward strand.
GTGGCAGCTGAGGCATGCCACAAATTAGAGATAGCACCAGTGGCCAGGGCCCTTCACACCTTTGGGCATGGCACCTGGGTGTAGATCCAGGTGGCTGTGGGTTTGTAGCATCTGCATGCAAGCCACACTGCTAGCAGGTCAAGTAGCAAGTGTCTGTGCTGTGCAGCTTCTCTGTTTTTATACTGGTGGAGGAGGGAGGGAAAATAGTGCTTGCAAGCTCCATTGTTCCTGAAGATCCCTCAAGGGCTCCTAAATCTATATAAATAGATCTCCCTATTTGTCCCAGGCATTGTGCAAACTATTAATTCTGTTGCCTCTCTTTGGGCTGTTGTCTCATTAAGGGTCTGGACTCAGCTATCATTTGCCCTCTGGCTTGCCCAGTGCTGAGTCAGATGACTTTCAAAGTTTAAGGCTTCAGGTCTATTTGGTTATACAAGCACAAAATTCAACCTCTCTGGTTTTCAAGGCCAGATGTTACAGGGATTCATTCTCCCTGTGTGGGCTCCCTGGTGATTTCCACTCTTGGTGCCTGTAACTCCTTCCCTCCTATTGGCAATTCCCCACCACAACTTCTGCCATTCCTAACCTCTCTGATGTGGTTTCTTTTCTAAATGTATTCATGGAGTTTGTTCTCCCAGTCTTCAGATCACTCTCTGCTTTGTTGACATGGATGTCAGTGATATCTAGTTGTAAACATGGGACAGGGTAAACTTATGGTCTTAAAAAAATAGAATTCTACATGTAGCAAAACTAGCCTTCAAAACTGAAGGAGAAATTAAGACATTCCATGCTAAACAAAAGCTGAGAAAATTCACTAGTAGTAGATCTACCTTACAAGAAAAGTTAAAAAGAGTAATTTGGGTTGAAATGAAAAGACATTAGACAGTAACTAGAAGCCATGGAAAAAATAAATGATTCCAGTAAAGGTAATTACATAGGTAAATATTAAAACAAACAGTATTATTATACTTTTTGTTTGCAACATCTTTTTTTGTCCCCTTTATGATTTGGAGAGAATTCATAAAAATAACTAAAACTCAGTGTTATAAGAAGGGGTAAGATAGCAGAGAAGTAGGAGACCCTGTTTCAACCAGTCCCCTAAAGTGAGCTAATTATCTACCAGAATACTCTGAACATCCATGAAATCAGTCTAAGATGTAAGATTACACACTTACACACTTCTGGATCTCTACAGAGACAGAAGATATTAGTGGAGAGGTAAAGCAGAGTGGGAACACTTGGACTGATATCAGAGGATAAACAGAAGAGGGAGAGAGCCAACAGAAGTGACCCATTAGAAAGTAACATGCCAAGACAAAGTGCCCTGTGATTGGGGATGAGCTTTAACTTGGAGTCTGCTTAAAAGCATTCAAAAGATCTTAAGGGGCAACTGGTGGAATATGGTGGTCACAGGCATAAGCCTAAGCCCACGGTCCCAGGACAGTCACTGCTGGTAACCACCCATGTTAGAGTGAGTCCAGCAGGCCTCGAGTCAAGCAGGTTCCTGAGCTGGTGGCTTTCGCTGCTTTCATGACCACTTGGGCTGGGTTAACTCCCACCCACACCTGAGAGAGCACAGTGTAGGTGCAGCTGGTGGTCTCTAGTTCAGCAGCCTTCCACAACTTGTGCAACCATGGGGGCTGAGAGCCCCCAACCAGTGCCTGAGAGAACCTGGCATGGACTCCGGTTGGGGTCCCTTGGCCCACAGCCTTCCATGACCTGTGTGGCTGCTAGGTGTGAGTGCATCCAGCCTGGGCCTGGACACCAGACAGCAGTTCCAGCAACAGCAGCCACCAGAATCAGGCTCCCCGGGCCAATATCACTCACAGTTTTAGTGGCACAGGGATGCAGAGACAAAGGGGGGACCTCAGGTGACCACTGGGACAGTGTGTGGGGGTGCACAACACTTGTGGGAGGTTACAGTGTTCAGCAGAGTTTGCAGAGGGGGAGTCTGTGTGTTCTGAACCACCCAGAGGGGAGCAGTCTGATGCTCCTCTCTGAAGTGGAGGTCTGGGTGCACAGTTTACTTTCCACAAAAACTCCAAAAAGCCACAAAACACCACCAAAGAACAAAAACCTCCAGAAAACAAAAGCCTGAAAAACTGTTTCCAAAGAACCCAGCCCCTTGATAGGGGACAGGGTGACTCAGCCCAAGCAAGACCGACTGAAAAGCAATGTGGCAGGCCGCTCCCCCAGAAGATAAGCCAAAAGAACAAGCTGACAACCACCACAGGGTCTCCCTAAAAATGTAAAACCACAATATTAGGGGAAAACAATATATTAAGCTCCTGGTATTGCCCCCAAACCTGTATAATTCATAGATACAACTTTTCTTTCTTTCTTTCTTTCTTTCTTTCTTTCTTTCTTTCTTTCTTTCTTTCTTTCTTTCTTTCTTTCTTCTTTCTTTTAATTCATTCTCATGATTCTTGTTCTTTTATTTTTAACCTACTTACCATTACAACTAGAGGTTTAATACAACACATTCCATAATAACTTTTTAACTTGAATTCTTTTCATACATACACTTGTGTTTATTTTTCTTTTTAAAAAATATACATATAGATACAAGCTTCAAGACAATCCTTTTTCCCTATTCGATACTACCCCTATATATAAACCAGTATTAATTTCCCTGTACCTGTGGAAAGTTGGGTCCTTTAACAAAGATAACGAGATACACCCAGGAAGAACTGAAATAACCCTCCTCACCCACATCAAAGGTTTAAAACCACCCTCCTATCTTACTCTTCTGTTAGTGTTTCTGTGTATTTGTTTTTGCTCTGGTACTATATAAATCTTATTCTTGGGGTTCATTTTGGCTAGGTTTTACTTTCTTTTTTTTTTTCTTTTTTACATTTGTTGGTATTTCTGTTTGTTCATTTTTGTTTATGTACCTTATAAATCTTACCTTTGGGGCTCATTTTGGTTGGGTTACCTCCTTTTTTTTCTTTTTCTCTCTCTCTTTTTTTTTCTTTTTTCTTTCTTTTTGGTGGTGACTTCTGATTGCTCCAAAACTTTCCAGGGTGTACCTTGCCTGGATCATGGTTGATATATTCAGCTATACATTCCCTCACACCTCCCACCAAAATGACTAGGATAAGGAATACCCAACATAGGAAAAATTCAGAGACTGTGCCCTCCACCACAGAACTATTGTATATGGACATAAACAGTAAGTCAGAAAGGAAATTCAGGGTAACAATTACCCAGGCAATGGCTAGGTTGAAGAAGATAATTAGTGACCACATAGAATCTCTAAAGGCAGAAGTGAGAGCTGATCTGGCAGAAGCTAAAAATGCTATCAAGGACATCCAATCTAATCTAAATACTCTAACAGCTAGTGTAACCCAGGAAGAAGATAAAGTTAGTGATCCAGAAGACAAACTGATAGAAAAGAAGTATCAGAAGGAGGCCTGAAACAAACAGCTTAGAAACCACGAAAACAGAACTAGGGAAATAAATGACATCATGAAACATTCCAAAGTCAGAATTATTGGGATCCCTGAGGGGGTGGAGAAAGAGAGAAGACTTGAAGATATAGTAGAACAAATTCTGGATGAAAATTTCCCTGATCTGGGGAAGAGAATAACTATTCATGTCCTAGAGGTAGAAAGGATACCCCCCAAGATAAAGGAGTCTAGAAAGACATCCAATAACTTGATTGTGAAATTCACAAGTCATAATTTAGACAGGAGGTCTTAAGGGAAGCTAGGGGGAAGAGATTCCTTACATACAGAGGAAGGACCATCAGAATAATGTCATACCTGTCCACAGAAACCTGGCAAGCCAGAAAGAGCTGGAATGACATATTCAGGACACAAAATGAGAAGAACATGAAGCCAAGAATACTTTATCTAGCAAGGCTGACATTCAAAATGGATGGAAGATAAGGATTTTCCAAGACCAGCAAGGTTTAAAAGAGTATTTGACCACCAGGCCAGCACGACAAGAAATACTAAAGGGGGTTCTATAAAAGAAGAAAGAACCCAAGAGTGACATAGAACAGAAAGTTACAGAGACAATCTATAGAAACAAGGACTTCACAGGCAACATGATGCCAGTAAAAACTGCTCTTTCAATAATCACTCTCAATGTGAATGGCCTAAATGCTCCCATAAAATAGCATAGGGTTTCAGATTGTATAAAATGACAGGACCCATCCATATGCTGTCTGCATGAAACCCATTTGGAACCTAAGGATACATCGAGACTGAAAGTGAAGGGATGCAGAGCCATCTTTCATGCCAACAGGATTCAAAAGAAAACTGGGGTAGTGATTCTTATATCAGATAAATTGGATTTTAAGTTAAAGACTGTAGTCAGGGATACAGAAGGGCACTACATCATTCTTAAAGTGTTTTTCCACCAAGAAGATCTAACTATTATAAATATTTATGCCCCCAAGAAGATCTAACTATTATAAATATTTATGCCCCCAATGTGGGAGTATCCAACTACCTAAGCCAACTGTTAATCAAAATAGAGTCATATTGATATGAATATGTTAATTGTAGGGTATCTTCACATGCCACTCTCAGTAATAGACAGATCATCCAAGCAGAAAATCAATAAAGAAACAAGAGCATTGAATGACACATTGGACCAGGTAGACCTCATAGATATATACAAAACATTCCACCCTAAAACAATAGAATACTCATTCTTCTCAAGTACACATGGAATTTTCTCCAGAATAGACCATATACTGGGTCATAAATCAGGGCTCAACCAATGCCAAAATGTTGAGATTATTTCCTGCATATTCCAGACCACAATGCTTTGAAACTGGAACTCAACAACAAGAAAAAGCATGGAAGGAATTAAAACACTTGAAAGCTGAAGATCATCATGCTCAAGAATGCTTGGATCAACCAGGAAATCAAAGAACTTAAATAATTCATGGAAACCAATGAGAATGAAGACACATCTGTCCAAAACCTATGGAATATGGCAATGGAGGTCATAAGGGGGAAATTCATGGCCATCCAAACCTCACTCAAAAAAACTGAAAAATCCCAAGTCACCAACTCTCTTTACACCTTAAATAACTGGAAAATCAACAACAAATTAAGCCAACCCCTCACACAAGAAGAGAAACAATTGAGAATAGAGCAGAGATCAATGAGTTAGAAATGAGAGATACATTAAAACACATCAACAAAACTAGAAGCTGGTTCCTTGAAAGAATTAATAAGATTGGTAAACCACTGACCAAACTAATCCAAAAGAAAAGAGAGAGGAACCACATTAATGAAGTTATGAATGAAAGGGGAGAGATCATGACTAATACCAAGGAAATAGAAAAAATCATCAGAAAATATTATCAACAGCTATATGCCAATAAGTTAAGCAACCTACATGAAATGGATGCATTCCTGGAAACCTATAAAAATCCAAGACTGAATCTAGAAGAAATTGGCAACCTGAATAGACCAAACCAAAATCTAGTAACAAGATTGAAGCAGTGATTAAAAACAAACAAACAAACAAAAAAAAACCCAAAAACAAAAAAAAGCACACCAAGAGCCCAGGACCTGACAGAATCCCTGGAGAATTCTACCAAACAGTCAAAGAAGAAATAAGACCTATTCTCCTGAAGCTGTTTCAAAAAATAGAAACAGAAGAGAATTTTCCAGACTCTTTCTATGAAGCCAGCATTACCCTGATCCCCAAACCAAGCAAAGACCTTACCAAAAAGGAGAATTTCAGACGAATTTCCCTGATGAATATGGATGCCAAGATTCTCAACAAGATCCTCACTAATTGGATCCAACTGTACATTAAAAGATTATCCACCATGACCAGGTGGGATTTATCCCTGGATGCAAGTGTGGGTCAACATTCGCAAATCAATCAGTATGATAGAACAAATCAATAAGAGAGAAGAACCACATGGTCTTCTCAATTGATGGATAAAAAGTATTTGACAAGATACAGCATCCGTTCCTGATTAAAACTATTCAAAAATAAGGATAGAGGGAACATTCCTCAACTTCATAAAATCCATCTATGAAAAATCTACAGCGAGTATCGTTGGGGAAGAGCTGATAGCCTTCCCACTGAAATCAGGAACACAACAAAGAAACCCGCTCTCACCACTGTTGTTCAACATACTTCTAGAATTCCTAGCAACAGCAATCAGACAACAAAAAGAAATAAAATGTATTCAAATTGGCAAAGAGGAAGTCAAACTCTATCTCTTAGCAGATGACATGGTACTTCATATGGAAAACCCAAAAGGCTCCACCCCCAAATTCCTAGACCCCATAAAGCAATTCAGAAATGTGGCAGGATACAAAATCAATGCACAGCATTCAGTTGCTTTCTCATACAGTAATAATGAAAATATAGAAAGGGCAATTAGAGAATCAATTTCATTTACTATAGCACCAAGAAACATAAGATGCCTTGTAATAAATTGAACCAAAGAGGTAAAGGATCTGTACTTGAGGAACTACAGAACACTCATGAAAGAAATTGTAGACACACACACACACACACACAATGGAAAAGCATCCCATTCTCATGGATCAGAAGAATAAACATTGTTAAAATGTCTGTACTGCCAAAAGCAATCTATACTTTCAATGTCATCCCAGTCAAAATTCCACCAACATGTTTCAAAGAGCTGAAACAAACAATCCTAAAATTTCTGTGGAACCAGAAGAGACCCTGAATCACCAAGGAAATGTTGAAAAAGAAAAAGCTAGAGGCATCATGTTGCCTGATTTCAAGCTTTACAACAAAGCTGTGATCACCAAGACAGCATGGTACTGGCACAAAAACACACAGAGACTAGTGGAACAGAGTAGAGAGCCCAGATGTGGACCCACAATTCTGTGGTCAAACAATCTTTGACAAAGCAGGAAAAAATGTCCAGTGGAAAAAAGAAAGTCACTTCAATAAATGGTGCTGGGAAAATTGGACAGCTCTCTATAGAAGGATGAAACTCAACAATTCTCTTACACCATACAGAAAGATAAACTCAGAATGGATAAAAGGCCTCAATGTAAGGCAGATACCTATCAAAATCCTTCAAAAGGCAGTAACCTCTTCAACATCAGCCACAACTTCTTTCAAGACATGGCTCCAAAAGCAAGGGAAACAAAAGTGAAAATGAACTTCATCAAGATAAAAACTTCTGCATAGCAAAGGAAACAGTCACCAAACAAAAAGGCAACACATGGAATGGGAGAAGATATTCACAAATGACACTAAAGTCAGAGGGCTGATATCCAAGATCTTTAATGAACTCCTCAAACTCAACACACAGAAAACAGAATTACATCAACAAATGGGCAGAAGACATGAACAAACACTTCTCCAAAGAAGACATACAAATGGCTAAAAGACACATGAAAAAAATGTTTATCAGGGGATTCAAATGAAAACCACATTAAGATCCCACCTTATACTAACTAGAATGGCCAAAATTAAGAAGACAAGAAAAATGTGTTGGAGAGGATGTGGAGAAAGAGGAACGCTGTTACTCTGTTGGTGGGAATGCAAGTTGGTGAAGCCACTTTGGAAAACAGTGGAGATTCCTTATGAATTTAAAAATAGAACTACCCTATGACCCTGCAATTACACTACTGGGTATTTACTCCAAAGATACAGATGTGGTGAAAAGAAGGGCCACACATACCCCAATGTTCATAGCAGCAATGGCCACAACTGCCAAACTGTGGAAAGAGCCAAGATGCCCTTCAAGAGAAGAATGGATAAAAATGTGGTCCATTTATACAAGGGAATATTGCACAGCCATCAGAAAGTATGAATACCTAACTTTTGTATCAACATGGGCAGTTCTGGTGGAGATTATGCTGAATGAAATAAGTCAAGCAGAGAAAGTCAATTTTCATATGGTTTCACTTAGTTGTGGAGCATAAGGGATAACATGGAGGACATTAGGAGAAGTAAAGGAAAAGTGAATTGTGGAAATCAGAAGAGGAGATGAATCATGAAAAGTTGTGGACTCTGAGAAACAAACTGAGGGATTTGGAAGGGAATGTTGTGGGGGGGGAAGGGTGGGCCTCATGGTGGGAATTAGGGAGGGCACATATTGCATGGAGCACTGGGTGTGCTACATAAACAGTGAATCTTGGAACACTGAAAAGATAAAATCAAATTTTAAAAAACTCATTGTTAGGGCATCTTGGTGCCTTAGTCCTTAAGTGGCTGCCTTAGTCTCAGGTCGTGTTCCCAGGTTCCCAGGATTGAGGCTCACATTGGGATCCCTGTTTGGCGGGAATCCTGCTTCTCTCTCTCCTGCTCCCTCTGCTTGTGAATCCTCTCTCTCTCTCTGTGTCTCTCTCTGTCAAATAAATAAATAAAATCTTTTTAAAAAAGTCAATGTTAATGGACACATTTCTATAATTATGTAATATGTCAATGGACACGTTTCTATAAGTATGTAATATGTGACCAAAAAGCATATAAAGGGGGCAGAGATGTAAAGGAGCAGAGATTTTGTATGCCATTGAAGCTAAGTTGGTATCAATTCAAACTAGATAACTGAACTAGAACTGAATTTAGGATGCTAGTGGTAACACTCATTTAGTCACTAAGAAAATATCTTTAAAATTTATATCAGAATAAGAAGGGAATCAAATTGGTACACTACAGAAAAATGAAACATAAAAAAGGTGCTAATGGTAGTAATAAGAAAAGGTGTAAAACATATTAAAAAAAAAAACAAAAACAACAGAATAGGGGTATCTCATTGGTTCAGTTTGTAGGGCATGTGACTCTTGATCTTTAAGTTTTGAGTTTAAGCTCAATGTTGGTTGTAGAGAATACTTAAAATAATAATAACTATTTAAAAAAAAGAACAGAATAGTAAAATGGCTGAGATGGATCTTTTCTTCCTTAACACTCATTAATTTAAATGTAAAGGGATTAACTTCTCTAATCAATAGATAAAATAGATAAGAACACATGAGCCAACTATATGCTATTTATGAATAACTCATTTTACATCCAAAACCACAAATGGTTGAAAGTGAAAATATGGACAGAGAACAAATTGGTAGTTGTCAGAAGGGAGGGAATTAGGGAATAGGTGAAATAGGTAAAGGTGATTAAAAAGCCCAAGCTCTCTTTGTTATAAAACAGGAGTCACGGGGATGAAAAGTACAGTATAGAGAATATAGTAAATAATACTGTAATAATGTATGGTGACAAATGATAACTTTACTTATTGTGGTAAACATTGCATAATGTATGAAATTATGGGGAGGGATGCAAAATGACAGCAGAGTTAGGGACCCCATTTTATCTGGTCCCTTGAATTTAGCTGGGTATCTGTGAAACCATTCTGAACACACACGATTTCAGCTTGATGTAAGAAAATATACCTGGATATCTACAAACAGAAAAGCAACTGCTTTTTGCAAGGTAGGTGCGGAATTGTGAATCTGTGGGGAAATATCAGAAGATAAATGGATGGGGAGGGAACCTCCATAAGCCAGCTACCAGAAAGTGATATAACACCAGAGTGCAAAATCTGAACCCTTAGAAATCTGCTCCAGTGAGAGACATCCCTATATGAAAGAGGTACAGGGGATAAAAAGATCAGAATTTTAGGTGGTTCATTGTGGTCTCAGGATCACAGAAGACACAGAAATAATGGGGGTGCCTATCAGATAGAGTGCCCAAGCAGTGGAAAAGGGAAACAAGTTATAGTCAGCAAGCCCAGAAGAGACTCTCAGTTCTGGTCACCATAATTCATGAGCTCTGTGGACCACTTATTGCCTAAGCATCCTGAAAAATACTGGAAAAAGCAGGCTCTTTAACATCTCCTGGGAGAGATGAAACAGCTGCATTTACATTGGGCAATAGCTCTCAGGGCAACAGTAGTCCCAGAAAGAACAATAGGACAGGACCCAGCCATGAGCTTCAAGCAGTGGAGCAGAACATGCACAGGAGCCCACAATGGCTTGCAGTCACAAAGACACAAAGTACAGTGAAGCATGCAAGCCCCATGGGACTTCCCTGGGAGAACTTATGCTGAAGTGAGCATGAGCCATGGAATTCTGTGGAGTGCGGTATACACAGAGGCTATGACCATGACTGGACAACAGCTCTCAGGGTGCCCATGGCCCTGGAAATGATAGTAGGATGACTCCCAGTTGTGATCTGAGAGCAGTGGAACAGAGTGCATAAGTGAATCCACAACTGCTTGCAATCACAAAAACATAAAGCAAAGTGTCACTCATGGGCTTCAGGGACTCCTCCTGGAAGAATTGCAGTGAGGACAAATCATGGAAGTCTGCAAGTTTGGTGCATACAGAAGTGGGTCAGTTTGATCTGGGGCAGATATTCTGCCACAGCTTTTTTTTTTTTTTTCTGACCCTCTGAAGAGGCATAGAAAGCTACCAGGGAACAAAAGCCCACAGATGACCAGCTCAACTTGAGTCCATCTCCCTGACAAAGGGTGGGGGCAACTACACCTGGGAAAAGAAATATGAGAAGTGGAAAGCAGGCCCCTGGAAAAGTAGGTGAAGGACAAGCTTATAGATCCCACACATATCCCCACATCTACGAAGTATAGAACTCCATAGATAGATAGATAGATTAGATAGATGATAGGTAGATAGATGATAGATCATGATAGATAGATAGATAGATAGATAGATAGATAGATAGATAGATAGGAACTTTGTTTTCTTGCAATTTTGGGATGTAGTGTATTCTAACACACAGACCCAAATTCATTCAGAAACAAGTAGATCACCCTGCACAGTCCAACTGTGAGATTATAGTATTACACACACACACACACACACACACACACACACACACACACACACATATTGTTTTGTTCATCTTGGATTTTTTCACTTTTCTCTGGTGGCTTTAGACCACTTTGGATTCTTCCTAGGATGCATTTTGCTTGGGTCTTGGTTGATATTTTGGACTCTGTTCATTTTCTTACCCATCCTTCCTTTAGCATAATGACTAAAAAGAGGAACTCACAAAAAAGGGAAGAACCAGGGGCAATGTTCTTTGCCACAGACCTAATCAATATAGATATAAGCAAGATCTTAGAGATATATTTCAGGATAGCAATTATAAAGTTAATAGCTAGGATAGAAGATGGCATAAATGGCAGTACAGTATCTCTAAGGGTGAAGTGAGATGTAATTAAGCAAATCTTAAAAAAATGCTCTAACTGAGATGCAGTCTAAATTGGATGCTGTAACAGCTAGGGTCAATGAGGCAGAAGAGAGAATAAGTGGTGTAGAGGAAAAGCAGATGGAAAGGAAGTTGAAGAAAAGAGAGAAAAACAACTAATACAATGTAAAGAAAGGCTTTGAGAATTTAACGATGACATGAACAGAACAAATGTCAGAATCACTGGGATCCAAGAGGGGGTGGAAAGAGAAAGGGTTGGAAATTGTATTTGAACAGACCATGCCTGAGAATTTCCCTAATCTGGGGAAGGAAACAAGCATTCATATCCAAGAGGCAGAGATGACCCCACCCAAAACCAGTAAAAACCTATCAACACCCTGACATATAATAGTGAAGCATGCAAATCTTAGAGCTAAAGAAACTATCCTAAAAGCATCAAGAGAGAGGAGATTCCTTGTGCACTGAGGGAGGAACTTCAGAACAAAATCAGGCCTGTCCACAGAAATCTGGCAGACCAGAAAATGCTAACAAGATATATTCAGGGTTCTAAGTCAGAGGAACATGTAGCCAAGAATATTTTATCCAGCATGATTGACTTTCAGAATGGAAAGAGAGAAAAAGAGCTTCCAGGAAAAATAGAAACTGAAAGAATATGTGACCAAAAATTTAGTTCTGCAAGATATACTAAGGCGGGTACTGTAAGTGAAGAGAGACCTCAAGAGTAACATAGATCAAAAAGTAACAGAGACAATATGTAGAAACAGGGACTTAACAGGCAATACAACGGCCCTAAATTCATATCTTTCAACAGGTATTCAGGATTTAAATGCTCTAAATGCTTCCATAAAAAGACAAAGAGTATAATATTTCATAAAAAAGCAGGACCCATCCATATGCTATATAGAAAAGACTCGCATTGAACCTAAGCCACCTCCAGACTGAAGGTGAGAAGACGGAGAATAATTTATCACGCTAATGGACCTCAAAAGAGATCTGGGTAGCAATCCTTACATGAGACAAAATAGATTTTAAACTAGACTATCAAAAGAGATGTAGAAGGACACTATTTCATACTCAAAGGGTCTATCCAACAAGAAGATGAAACAATTTTAAATATCTATTCTCCCAACATGGGAACAGCCAATTATATAAACCAATTAATATCTAAAGTAAAGAAACATATTGATAATAATAC
>RCUC01116910.1:0-17109 GCA_003697995.1 Taxidea taxus jeffersonii
ACTCCCTTTCTCTCTCCCAAATTAATTAACTAATTAAGAAAAGAAAAGAAGGGGCGCCTGGGTGGCTCAGTGGGTTAAAGCCTCTGCCTTCAGCCCAGGTCATGATCCCAGGGTCCCCGGATCGAGCCCCACATCGGGCTCTCTGCTCGACGAGGAGCCTGCTTCCCCCTCTCTCGCTCTGCCTGCCTCTCTGCCTACTTGTGATCTCTCTCTGTCAAATAAATAACCTTAGAAAAGAAAAGAAAATCTTAGTTTGGAAGAGCAAGCAGAGGAATGTTCTTGTATAGTCTAGCACCGTTATTCTACTTGCTTAATTTCAGACATAGAAAAAAGTCATCTATGAGAGCAGAGTTCTGGAGGAGAAGTCTAAATGGTCAAGTAAATTAATTTGAACAAAAGCTTATCATCTCTATAGCAAAACCTTTACAAAGGCATAAATCCTTTTACAGAGTTATAACCTCTGTCTTAAGTTGCCTATTCCTGATAATTACCAGTCTGTGTTCAATTAGATTTTTCATTGGTGTTTAGCTATCAATTAACTACCCATTATGTGCTAACCACTGTATATACATGGTCACCTCATTTAATAATCTAAACAACTGTAAAGTGATCAATCTTTGCTTACTTGCTCTAGGTCCAAGTTAACAAATACCAGAACTAAGATTCAGTCTTAGCCTTGCTTGCTCCAAAGTACTTGCGTTTAACTATTCTGCTACATGCTCTCCTAGAACAAAGTACATAGCAACTTACTTTCCTTAGTGTTTATGGAAAATATGCTGAGCCCATCTTTCAGTAACACCAAAGGAGTCTGTCTTGAAAAAAAAAAAACAACTACTCTCCACGGTGATATATCATGGAGGAATGCTTATGATGAAACAATGGATCACATTATCTCCAGCCCACCCAGGTCATCAGAGGCCTCAGCAGGCCTCATTAACTGTTTGACTGCAACTTAAAAAGGACACACCTGCATCCCATGCTGCCCAAGATGGATAAAATCCCCTGTTCCTCCCACATTTCCTGATACTGGTTGTGATGGGATTTCCCCCAACACAGGATTTATAAGCAGGATTCAGTCCCACCAGACAGTGCTAGAAGAGTTCACTGATACACAAACCACTTTGCTCCGTGTATGTGAGGAGGGGAGTCACAGGGTACTGGAAGGAATTTAATTCAGGGGTTCTGGAGGGAGTAGGATAGGCTGTAATCTCCTTGTGAATTTCCATTGACTCCAAAGAAAGGGCTTCCAGCAGGTTAATAAGTTACTTTCTCAACCCCCCCTTACCAATAGTCTCAGCTGTCCACCACCCAGTGAAACCATGGCAGGGAAAATATTATTTACCTAACTCCTGAGTCTCTTCTGAACGTGTAGAAGCCTACATGAAAGTATGAAAACATGTCATATATATTTGTCTTCAAATCTTCTGGTCTTGACCCTTTCTTTTACTGTAGAATTGTCATGTTCTTTTTTTACTTTTTTAAGATTTTTAATTTTTTTAAATTTATTTATTTGACAGAGAGAGGGGGAGACAGAGCAAGCAAGCACAGGCAGACAGAGTGGCAGGCAGAGGCAGAGGGAGAAGCAGGCTGGGATGGAGCCCTGAATTGGGCTCTCTGCTCAGCAGGGAGTCTGCTTCCCTTCCTCTCTCTCTGCTTGCCTCTCTGCCTACTTGTGATCTCTCTCTGTCAAATAAATAAATAAAATCTTAAAAAAAAAAAGGTAGCATACGCTTTCTCAAATCTCTATCACTGGCTTTGATATGGGGGTATACTGTTTGTTGATCCTGTTATACATGGGGTTTTCTCCAACCTAGCTTGTATATACCCTGCTTCCTCTTTTGGCTCTAATAAGATTTTTATTTGTCAGAGAGTGAGAGAGAAAGAGCAAGTGAGCACAAGCAGAGGGAGAAGCAGGCTCCCTGCAGAGCAGGGAATCCAATGTGGATCTCGATCCCAGGACCCTGGGCTCATGACCTGAGCTGAGGGCAGACACTTAACCGACTGAGCCACCCAGACGTCCCCCTCTTCTGGCCTAATTCTTAAGGTTTTATGTCTTCTCTGGTTCTCACCTGGCTCCCTCTCTTGTGTTTTCCAAAAGTGGTGCCAAAACTCAAGTTTGTGGTTTCTTTCTTGACCACAGAAGGAGGGAAAGACTCTGGCCTATTTTCTGAAAGCACTCAGTTTACCAGACTCGTTCTCACTGCTATACTTGGGAGCATGCACGAGGAGCTGTCCACCCCACAGAACTACAAGGAGGTGCCCTTGTGTCATCGTCCTCTCAGTTTTTAGGGATTTTTTTTTTTCATTTTTACTTACCAGTTTCATAATTACATAATTCCACCATCAAAACTGTGATACAAGATATCTTAGAAGATATCTAGATTGTATGCCTGTCCCCTCCATCATTTTTCTTCCATTGTCTTCCAGACAACTGCTTTATTTTATTGGGTCTTTGTCTTTTTGTTGGGTGGTCTATCTTTTCTTTTATGAAGTATGCAAAATTAGATATATATATATATGTTTATATATTTTACACACATTATAATATATAATTCTATCTCCTTTCTCTGATGAAAGGTTCTCCATCTTTTTTCCAAGAAAGTAATATATTCCATAGACCCATCACTCCATTGTGGAATTTTTTTTTTAAGATTTTATTTATTTATTTGACAGACAGAGATCACAAGTAGGCAGAGAGGCAGGCAGAGAAGAGAGGAGGAAGCAGGCTCCTCGCTGAGCAGAGAGCCCAATGCGGGGCTCGATCCCAGGACCCTGGGATCATGACCTGAGGCAAATGTGGAGGCTTTAACCCACTGAGCCACTCAGGTGCCCCTCCATTGTGGAATTTATGGAGATTTTCTTATCCCTTTTTAAAGCTGCATAGAGGGCGCCCAGGTGGCTCAGTTGGTTAAGCGACTGCCTTCTGCTCAGGCCATGGAGTCTTGGGATCGAGTCCCGAACCGGGCTCCCTGCTTGATGGGGAATCTGCTTCTCCCTTTGACCCTCCCCCCTCTCATGCTCTCTCTCAAATAACTGAAAAAATCTTAAAAAAAAAAAAAAAGCTGCAGAGAAGAGAATTCCTCTGTGTTGATGTGCCATAGTTAATTCAACCAGATTCCTATTGATGAATATCTGGGTTATCTCAAATTTCAGTGTATTTGGAAATTATATTGCTACTTGGATGAAAAGTATGGCTTTTTTTTTTTAAAGATTATTTATTTATTTATTTGACAGACAGAGATCACAAGTAGGCAGAGAGGCAGGCAGAGAGAGAGAGGAAGGGAAGCAGGCTCCTCGCTGAGCAAAGAGCCCAATGTGGGGCTCGATCCCACGACCCTGGGATCATGACCTGAGCCGAAGGCAGCAGCTTTAACCCACTGAGCCACCCAGGCGCCCCGAAAAGTATGGCTTTAAATCAGGTTCCAAATTCCTAATCAGCAAACACCACCTTTATAATACCTTAGCCCAAGCTGGACCTGTTGAGCTGACGTCATTCCATGGCACACATACCCAAGAGCAGCTCTCTCTGCACCCACGAATGGAGCCAGCTTCAGGCCCTTCAAACCAATCCTCAGCCCCCTACCTCCCAGATGATGAAGTCCTCTTCTGCAAATGTTGGATCCTGGCCACTAGCAACTAGTGACCAGACCTTATTGCACAATCCTTTGGTCCTCCTTCTTTTGGGGCTTCAAAACAGTGATGTCAGAATGGGTGTTCCTATCCTTCAAGAGACTGTTGGGACTCCCATCTGCCATGTGTGTTAAATCTCAGTATCCCAGTATCCATAAGGGCTCAGCTATCCACCGGGGTGCTCAAGGAGCAGCCTCTTCTTTTCATGTCCCCCAGCAGTGCCATCAGGACACTTCCTGGATGTCTTCCCATGGCTGCTCATCTGGTCTAACACACCATCACCTCTCCCCTAGGCTACCGCAAGGTTCTCATAACTGGTTTGCCTGGTTGTTCTACAGTTCAATTCAATTTGGACATTTATCTACCTGGCAATACAATCAGATTCCCCAAGTCCTATAGGACTGGCCCTTTGTGCCCTTTCAGATACCAGTTACAAGCCCCTGTTACTTCTGAGCAACAGTCTTCTGAGCGACCAGCGACAGATCGGAGGTTCCCACACCCCCCTCCATGGACTTGAGCTGCCAGCTACAAGTCCAGGTTGCTACCTGTATTTCTGACCAGCTGGCTATAAATCAGAGGTGTCCTCCTCTCTTGGGTTCAATTAAGGTGCTTAGAGCGGTGCACAGAACTTAAGAGAAACATTTTACTTCCTGGATCACTAGTATGTTATAAAAGGATGCGACTCAGAACAGCCAGAAGGAAGAAATGTGTAGGGCAAGGTTCAGTGGAAAGGGCAAAGAGCTTCCATGCCCTCTCTCGATGCCCCACTCTCCCCAGATCTCCACGTGCTCACCAACTGGAAGCTCTCTGAAATGCTTGAGTTTTTATAGACGTGTGGTTGCATGGGCATTAAATTGTTAAATTTAATTAATTTAAATTGTTTAAATTAATTGATTAAATTGTTGACCATTGGCGATTGATTCAACCTCTAGCCTCCTTCCTCTCCCCCAGAATCAGGGGGTGGGACTAAGAGTTCCAACTCTCCAATCACAGGTTTGGTTTCCTGGCAACCAGGGGGCACCCTTAGGTGGAAATATGAAAGTCACTTCATTAACATAACAAAAGATACCTTTCCGGCACTTTTAGGAAATCTTGTTACTTAGGTTTTTGAAGTTCTGCACCAGAAATAGAGATGAAGATCGTATTATTTCTTATTATAAATCACAATAGTACAGAAGCTGAAAAGTCAGCCTTAGAAAGGTCAAATGATTTCCAAGCCACCCACAAGCATCATCAAAAAAGAGCTCAAATCTTTAAAGGTATATAACAAATTCCAGTGCAAACAACATAAAACTGACACTGGCATAGAGTTTAAAACAAGAAAAAATATATATATATAACATGGAAAGAAGCAGGAAAATATAACTCACAAGGAGATTAAAATTAACCAATAAAAATAATATTAATCAATTGATCAAGAATAATTATTACAATTATATGATTAATCAATAAAAATAGTTCTAGAAAAGACATGGATGATAGAATCGGTAGATGAGAGCCTTCAACAGCAATTATAAAGATACTATTCTCACTTTTTTCAAGACAGTAAAGGAAAAATCAGGAGCACGAAGTGATTTTATCAGGGTTCTTCAGAGAAACAGAACCAATAGATCTCTGAATGTGTGTATATGTGTATGATTTATATAAAGACATACTTTTATAAGAATTGGTTCGTGTGGGGTGCATGGGTGGCTCAGTCAGTTAAGCGCCTGCCTTTGGCTCAGGTTATGATCCCAGTGTCCTGGGATCAAGCCCCACATCAAGCTCCCTGTTCAGTGGGGAGCCTGCTTCTCCCTCTCCTTCTGCAGCTCCCCCTTCTTGTGCTCTCTCTCTCCCTCTCTGTCAAATCTTTTAAAAAAAGAAAAAGGAAAAGGAAAAAAGATGTGGCTCCTGTGATTATGGAGGGTGGCAACTCCCAAAATCTGCATGCAGGGACAGTCAGGAAGCTGGGGAGCTGGGAGAGCCAATGGTTAGTTCTATTCCAAGTCCAAAGGCTCTCGGTGGCAGCTTCCATTCAAAAAGAAAGTCCTAAAATCTCACTTACTCAATGTTGGGAACCTATGGACTTACTTCCATTCCTTGGCATTAGCATATTCCAGGCATTTGGGGACCCTTCGATGGACGACAGGAGTTGATAACTCTGCCTGCGTTTCTCCAAGGATAAAATCCAGACTACCCTGGTTACTGCCTGCAATCCCAGTTCCTCGGGTCCCTTCCTGGACATCATAACATCTCATCCGGATCCTGCCCAGTACACATGCTGCAGCCATGTTGACCTTGGCTCATTTCCAATATGATGGGCAGTACCTTTGGCTCATGGCCCATATAGCTCTGCCCCCTTTGCCTTTCCCTCTCCCCTCCACCCATGCTACCAGTCACCTAACTGGTATCAGCTCTCAGGTCTGATGAGCAATGCACGGCCTCCCTGGGAGGTCTTTGCTGACTTTGAGACTCCCCACGGATCACGCGAGGTGTTCTGCCCCCCTCTACCTCTTCGAGAACTTTACAAGTGTAGGGTGCTTCCTCTCCTATTCCTCTGCAAACTTGCTGACACCAAGGGTCTTGGCTCACAGCAAATGAACCAAATGCCCTGTGAGAATGACGCTGCTTCTCGTGTGCACTGAAGTCCCCTGGAGGGCTTTTCAGAATTGCCTAAGCAGGTGCCTGGGTGGCACAGTTGGTTAAGCAACTGTCTTTGGCTCAGGTTATGATCCCAGAGTTACAGATTGAGTCCTACATGGGGCTCCCTGCTCAGCAGGGAGCCTGCTTCTCCCTCTGACCCTCCCCCCTCCCATGCTCACTTTCTCTCTCTCTTAAATAAATAAAACCTTAATATATATATATATATTGCTTAAGCTAGAATTCTACCCTTCAGCCCTGGGAGTGATTAGCACATGGTGGGATCTAGGTTGTTTGCTAAAAAAGGTGTTTTTTTTTGTGGGTCGTTCTAATAGACAGACAGTTTTGAGAACCATGGCCCCAGAGATATCAAGAGATTTTCAGTGGGCTCTGCCTAAATTAGCTTATAGCATTCAGTGAAACAGAGATTGTATTAGCTTCTCGACACAATGTGGTAATACAGGAGAATTTCCTGGAGACTCTCAAGCAAATATGGGGAGAGGCAGAGAGGGTGAATCCTCAAGCAGATCCCTGCTGATTGAGGACCCCGACTGGGCTTCATCCAAGGATCCATGACCTCACGACCTGGGCCAAAATTCTGCAGACTTGCCACACAGATTTGGTCAGCTCTTGCTCATCAGACTTGTTCCAGTCCTGGGTGAGCCTGACCAGCCTGCAGTCTATGGGCCCTGCTGTTTCTCAGGGGCATTCAAGGTTGAGATGTTTCTGCTCTCCATGGTAAATCGCTCTTTATCCTGTTCTCTGATGCAAAATCATGAGCGATCTGATGATTGGCCTCTTCACAGTGGTTCACAAACACCAGAGAAGCATACTATGACTTTGGAGCCTTTGTTCTGAAAGGCAGAGCCTCAGATGCTGCGGCTCACAGGCGATGGGTGTTCCTGAGCCAGGTATGTGCTCCAGGATACCTTGCCATCCACACTGGTTTCTGGGGCACCGCGGAGTGAGAGGTAACCTTGACTTCTGGGTCTTCAAGGGAACATAGTACCATGACGTTCCCATGACACACTTGGCATACTCCATACTGCCATATGGTATGGACTTGTCCCTGGAGTCCTGGGACAGATGGGGAACAGGGAGCTGGTGGTTGAGTGTATGGGTCTTGGGGCCCTAGTCCAGGATGCCCTCAGCCTACAGATGGGAACACAAAGGGGAAAGTGCCTAGATCCCTTGGAATGCCTAGGGCATCTGCTTCTTCTGTCCACCTCATGGAGCAGAGACCCAGAAAACTGAGCATATTCAGGGCCTGGGAACACACGGGCATCTGCTTTACCGCATAGAGCCCCCAGTCAGCCTGGAGAATGACTCCCAGGGAGAAGGGCAGCTAAGCCCAGACCAGGCCACTCCAATCTCAGTAAGGTGTGTTGAGCCCATGCATGCCTATAAGTGACCAATGGACTCCTTTATCTATAAGCGTCCCTTATGTGCAGAAAGAATCTTGGGGAGAGGAGAGTGACATTCTAAGTCACCCAGGAAGCTGAGTTCCAAATTGTCCCTTGGCTTTTGTCTCCATTATTCTGGGATCCTTCCAATATCAGCCACCGGGTAGAAAGAGAGGAGGTCTGTCTTACACCGTTTCAATTTTCAATTTCATAATGAGTTTGAGGAAGAGAAAGAGTCATGAGTATTGGACTGTGATATTCCTTTGTCCCTCAAAGGTCAAGCTTCAAACTGTTTATAAGACCTGGATCTTGTTCAGGTCATGAAGGATGCCTCGGGATGATCAAGGAGTCTCAGTGCAGGAGGGAAAGGGGAGAGGTGATGAGTGAAGACAGGTCCCAGGTTCCTGAGGAAGCTGATCACCCTCCCTGCCCCTTGCTCTGTTTTAGGGTCCCATCCAAGCCCCAGTCACAGGATATCTCTTATCTCTCAAGTGGAATTGGAGTCTGGGTTCAAATTTTCTTAAAGTTCAGATCTGGATCATAATCAGAGAAGGGGTCCATCCATGCTGCTGCAGGCTGTGGACTCTGCAGGGATGAAAGGCAGGAAGTGGGCACGGACTTGACCATGGACGGTTTGTGTTTGAGGCCTCCTGTTATGGTTTTTGAGGATTCTCTGTGTAGCTAACATGTGTGGGGGTCCCAAAGCCTCTCTCCAGATGGAAGGTGGGTGGTGGTCCAGGCCTGGATCAGGTACTAGTGAGCTGGGAGGTCAGCTGCATCTGTACTGGGAGGACTTGAGAGAGAGAAGGGCACATGGAGAGTTCATGAGGACATCACCCACCCTCTTGAATCCTTCCCAATGACCTAGCCACGCCCAGGGGCCATGTCCACTCTAAGAAAGCCCAGGGGAAAGGTTCTTCAGGATGAGTGCTCCATGGGCAGGATAACTAGCTTTAATGGAACTGAATGACTATATGGTGAAATGTTGTATGCATTTTGGCTATTGCAGAGAAAGCCTTAGGAACCTATCCCTGGGGAGATTCTTCTTGGGACTGGAACTGGAGATGAGCATTTTGGTCTTTTTTTTTTAAGATTTTATTTATTTATTTGACAGACAGAGATCACAAGTAGGCAGAGAGGCAGGCAGAGAGAGAAGAGGAAGCAGGCTCCCTGCTGAGCAGAGAGCCGGATGCGGGGCTTGATCCGAGGATCCTGAGATCATGACCTGAGCCGAAGGCAGACGCTTAACCCACTGAGCCACCCAGGTGCCCCAACATTTTGGTCTTTTGACTTTAATGCCATTGGCTTCCATTCTAGTCCTCCTCTCAATAAATCGTCTTCATCGTCCTCCACAGGCAATGAAACCTCTGGTTTCTTTGAAGCTCCTGGTTCTCCACCTTTCAGACATCTTGACATCAGACAGGAATGCAGCCTTGGGTGTTCCTGCACTCATGATATCCCCCACCCCCATCAAAGTCCCAGCAGCCTTCAGGGCCCTTCCTGTGCCCTAGTCCAGCTTCTATGCTCCACTGCCTCAACACTGCCCATGGCCATGAACACTTCCTGTCTGATTCACAGGCTGCATCCCTGTTGGACATGCAAAAGAAATCTCCCAAGTATTCTTGTCCTCTGACTTCTTCAGAGAAACCAGTGCGTTTCCAGCCAGCAACACAGCAAACTCCTCCCTGATAGACTTGATCAGCTCCTTGGCAGGACCCAGGTCCCCTGTCTGTGCCAATGGGCTCATTGTCCACTTTGTGCCTCTCCCAGTAGCTGGGCCTCTTCTTCCTCTTTCCTCTCTTGGTCCTGCTCTCGCCCTGGCTCTAGCTCCCTTTTCTGATGTCTGTCCCATCCCGTCCTGGTGTCCTTGTCACAGAGGGCATATAAGCTTCAATGTCTTTTCAAATATGTTCACGTCTGACTTTGGAGGTTTCTTTTCTTCTACCTGCTCTTGCCCCTCCATCTGGGTGTTTCCCATGGCAGGAACGCTGCCTCGGGGAGGAAAGGATCTGGGTGAGCTTGCTGATGACCATGTTGCCTTGGTCAGTGTGGACTGGGCTTCCAAGGTAGGGCAAGCCCCCTTGCTGTGGATGGGGCGGGAGGGATACCCGGGCGAGCACGGCCTCCCCTGGGCCCATCCCATGGACCACGTGGCCTGGTGGGACCAGCTGGTGACTCCTCAAGAGTGTGTGGTAAACACTGGCCTCCAGAGGTGTTTTATTATTTATATATTTTTTAAGATTTCATTTATTTATTTGAGAGAGAGAGAGAGAGCACGTGCACAAGCAGGGGGGAGGGGAAGTGGGAGAGGGAGAAGCAGGCTCCCTGCTGAGTGGGGAGCCTGATGCAGGGCTTGATCCCTGGACCCCAGGATCATGACCTGAGTGGAAGGCAGACACTTAACCAACTGAGCCACCCAGGCGCCCCCCTCCTCGGAAGTGTTTCATTTTATTTGTTTATTTTTTTTTAGAAAGATTTTATTTATTTATTTGACAGGCAGAGATCACAAGTAGGCAGAGAGGCAGGCAGAGAGGGAGAAGGGGAAGCAGGCTCACTGCAGAGCCAAGAGCCAGATGTGGGGCTTGATCCCGGGACCCTGGGATCATGACCTGAGCGGAAGGCAGAGGCTTTAACCCACTGAGCCACCCAGGTGCCCCTCCCTGGAAGTGTTTTAAATTCCCTCTTAATCTCAGGATCTGATCCTCATCTTTATGGGCTTCCTTCTGTGGATTTTCCAGCACTTCCTCTTCCTCATGCCCTTTGCTGGAAATCAGAGCTTGGACCTTCTGAAGCAAAGAAAAATACAAACCTTTTCAAAAATTGTCAAGTCAGTCTGATTGATGGTACTTAACTGCACCACAGAACAAAGCCAGTAGTATTTAAGGAATAGAAAATATCCAATACCTAACAATGTAAAATGCCCAATGCTGACCTTTGTATAAAATTACCAAATGCTGGGGGGACCTGGGTGGCTCAGTAGGTTGGGTGACTGCCTTTGGCTCAGGTCATAATCCTGGGATCTTGGGATGGAGCCCTAAGTAGTCAGGCTCTCTGCCCAGCAGGGAGCCTGCTTCTCCCTCTCCCTCTCCTTCTGCCTGGCAAAATGCCCACTTGTTCTCTCTCTGTCAAATAAATAAACAAAATCTTAAAAAAAAAAGATACTGTAAAAAAAGTTTATCAAATGCTGTTTAAAGAAGACAAAAGAAAAAGATAATAAAATCATCAGGCATGATATTAATTACCAGCAGGAAAATCGCTCAGAAATTATAGAGAGGGTGAAATTACTATATGAGGATTTCAAAAAGCTGTTATGAATAGCCTACCTGTGGCCCAGCGTGTGGGGAGAGCACGAGCACAGGAAGGAACTCAAGAACATCAATAGGACCTAAATGGAACATTGAAGATGCAAAATGAGTGGATCGGACAAAAAAATCAAAGCAGGGGCGCCGGGTGGCTCAGTGGGTTGAGCCTCTGCCTTTGGATTGGGTCATGGTCTCAGGGTCCTGGGATCAAGCCCTGCATCGGGCTCTCTGCTTGTCGGGGATCCTGCTTCCCCCTCTCTCTCTGCCTGCCTCTCTGCCTACTTGTGATCTCTCTCTCTCTGTCAAATAAATAAATAAAATATTTTTAAAAAATCAAAGCAGACACACAGTCCCATTAAAATCAGGAATTTGGGGGCACCTGGGTGGCTTAGTTGTTAAGCATCTGCCTTTGGCTCAGGTCATGATCCCAGAGTCCTGGGATCGAGTCCCACATCAGGCTCCCTGCTCAGTTGAGAGCCTGCTTCTCCCTTTCCCTCTGCTTGCTGCTCCCCCAACTTGTGCCCACTCTCTGTAAAATAAGTAAATAAAATCCTAAAAACAAACAAAAAATCATCCATGTTTTTGAAAAAAAACAGGAATCTTGATGCCTGCTTAGGTCATGATCTTAGGGTCCTGAGATTGAGCCTTGCACTGGGTTCCACGCTCAGCACACAGCCTGCTTGAGATTTTCTTCCTCTGCCCCTCCCCCTCTGCCCATGAGCACTCTCCCTCTTAAAAAAAAAAATAAAAACACACAGGAATTTTTAAGGAGTGTCCCAGGAAGTATTTAGAAGCAGTATCCACAACATCATGCCTTCTGGAGCCACAGGGTGGGTGTCTGGTCTCAGCTCCAGGAAGTAGCTACTGCCTCACTCTGCCCAATGAGTGTGGTTAACACCTTCCATGACACACACCTTGAGGACTGCATGAGTTTACTATTTGTAACGTTCAGAGAAATATGCAGGGCTCTGAAGGGCCAAAGTAACTTCATTTTAAGGCAGTAGCCATTCTGTTATTTACATTAAACTGTGAGTGTCCAGTCTGCTTATCAAGGCCCAAACTGCTCTGGCTGCTCCCTGCAACTTTAACCTCCCTGGCCCACCCTGGTAATCAGCAGAGCAACAGCAACTACAACTCCCACCCTGGTAATCAGTAGAGCAACAGCAACTTCAACTTTCCCGCCCTGGTACAAACAACTTTCAAAAATATCCCCTGGACAAAGTAGCCAATCCCCCGTTGTTAACCGCCAGTTCTGCTTCTGTACTCCCTGCTTGCTAAAGCGCGCGCTCCCTGAGACCAATCAGGTTATGCCAAATACCCTTTTCAAATGTCAACCGATCAGTCCCACTCTACCTTGTTTGTACATGCCTATAAAAACCTTGCATTTACTCACCTCGGGGCCTCTCAGCGTCACCGCTTGCGAGTGCGCAGAGGACCGGGTTCGAACCTGCAATAAACGACCCTTGCCGCTTGGCTTTGACTCACGTCTCTGGTGGCCTCTTTGGGGAATTCTCGTGACTCCAGGCATAACATTTGGAGGTCCCACCGAGATCTTCCGGGATACCCCCCCTCGAGCCCATCAGACATTTGGTCAAGGGGTCGTCTCTGACGCCGATCGGTAAGTTGGCTGGCCACCCTCTGTTCTGTCTCCCTGTCTCTGTTGTCTGTACTCTGTCTCTGTTGCCGGCATCAGTATCAGTTACTGGTCAAACCTTGGTGGACGCACTAAAAGGGTTTCCAGTCGGGATCGGAGGGAGACGTCCCCCGATGCCCGTCAGGGGCCTCCTGGAAGGCCGACCGGGTCCGGATCTGTAGAGGTCTCCAGGAAGGCCTTCCGGACCCGTCTGTTTAGGGCACTCTTGCCCGTCCGGATCTGTAGAGGCCTCCAGGAAGGCCTTCCGGACCTGTCTGCTCCTCAGGGCACTCTTGCCCGTTGCGCCAGCGATCTAACCTAAACCACTTAACCTTTCCACAGCCAGGGCTCCCTCTTCCATCGCGCCGGCAATTTAACCAAGTATTCCCTCCCACAGCCGCGCGGGGACACATCTACTGCAGTGTAACTAAAAGAACCGCGGAAGGAGGATTGGCCACCTCCATCTGAAGAGCTTAGAAGTTCTCACCTGGAGGGACTGGAGGTCCCTAACAGGTTCTGGTAGAGAATTCTCATCTGGGTGGAAGAAAGGGTTGCGACCCTGGAGGTTCCATATCTGGAAATCGTGAGTTGGGAGCCTCAACGGCGGTCTCGGTGGACGCCGTTTGGGTTAAGACCTGGTAATAAGGATCCTGAATCTGGTGAAACTAGTGTGAATGACTGGACACCTGAGAGAGTGGTGAGAGAGACCGGCCGGTGGGTGTGTGAGAGTCCTGTGCGAATCTGTTTTGTGGCTGGTATTATCTGTCTTGTTCTTCTTTGCCCTATTCTCTTGCTAATAATGGGCCAGGACCAGAGTACCCCGCTCTCCCTCCTCTTGGCTAACTTCAGAGATGTTCAAAGAAGAGGCGTTGATCTGAGTCTGGACATCCGGAGGTCCAAGCTCATTACTTTTTGCCGCTCTGAATGGCCAGCTTTCGGGGTAGGATGGGCCCACTGTGGGCACTTTCAACCTGCCCACAATTCTTAAAGTTAGGGCCCAGGTCCTTCTGCCTGGGAAAGAGGGACACCCGAACCAAGCCCCCTACATCCAGGTTTGGCAGAATTTAGTTGAAAACCCCCCTCCCTGGATGGCCCCTTTCCTGTCCCCGGGAAGTTGCAAGATTCTTGCAGCCCGACCCACCAGACCCCCCAAACCGCGAAATCCTCTCGCACCTCCTCACTCGGTCCTCCCCGATAGTTTAGACCCACTTAGTCTAGACCCCCCTCCATACGCTCCCGTGCCGGTGACTGCCCCTGCTCCACCTTTGGACCCTCCCGGGGGGGAACAAGAGCCCCTTCCACCTCGGGCGGGAACAGAGGATCGGGAGGCAATTGCAGCTGCCCCTGCCAGCCTCGGCGGGACCGATGGTCCCGCCGGACGCACATGGGGACGCTCCCAACGGGAGAATCTTCCCCGCCCTCCCGATTCAACCGTAGCTCTGCCCCTCCGAGAGATCGGCTTCCCAGATGACACTGGCAACCCTAGACTCCAATATTGGCCTTTTTCAACTAGTGATCTATATAACTGGAAAGCTCAGAACGCGCGATTCTCAGATAACCCAAAAGATCTCATAGCTCTTTTAGATAGCATCATGTTCACTCATCAGCCTACATGGGATGACTGCCAGCAGTTCTTGCGTATTCTGTTCACCACCGAAGAAAGAGAAAGAATCCAGGTGGAAGCAAGGAAATTGGTCCCCGGAGACGATGGCCGGCCCACAGTCAATCCGGACCTCATCAATGCGGGTTTTCCTTTGACTAGGCCTGACTGGGACTACAACATGGCAGAAGGTAGGGGACGACTGCTCATTTATCGCCAGACTCTAATGGCGGGTCTCAGGGCTGCTGCTCGCGAGCCCACAAATTTGGCCAAGGTGTACGCAGTAGTACAAGGTAAGACAGAAAGCCCAGCAGCATTCCTAGAAAGATTAATGGAAGCCTTTAGACAGTATACCCCCATGGACCCCGAGGCCCCTGAGAACCAGGCAGCAGTAGTTATGTCATTTGTAAATCAGGCGGCACCTGATATTAAAAAGAAACTTCAGAAACTAGAGAATTTAGAGGGTAAGCAGGTTCAGGAATTACTCCGCATAGCACAGCGGGTCTATAACAACCGGGATGCCCCGGAGGACAAGCAGCTTAAGGCAACCAAAGAAATGACCAAAGTCCTAGCCACCTTCGTTCAGAGAGAATCAACCCCTCAAGGGGAATTCCAGGCTACCTGGCCCTCCAGACGTCCCTTAGACAAGGATCAATGTGCATATTGCAAGGAAAAGGGACACTGGATGCGCGATTGCCCCAAAAAGAAACTTGTGCGGGCAGGGCCTCGGCCGTGGCGGCCAAAGCCTTCCCCTGTCCTGTCCACCCAAGACTCTGAATAGGGAGGACGGGGTTCGGAGCCCCTCCCCGAGCCCAGGGTAACCCTACAAGTGGAGGGGAATCCCGTGCAGTTCCTGGTTGACACAGGAGCCCAGCACTCGGTGTTAACTAAACCCCGGAAAGATCTCTGACAAATCCTCCTGGGTCCAGGGGGCTACCGGAACCAAGAGATACCCCTGGACCACCCAGCGAACTGTGGACTTAGGGACAGGGAAGGTGACTCACTCATTCCTAGTCATCCCTGATAGCCCCTGTCCCCTGTTGGGAAGAGACCTACTCACCAAGATAGGAGCCCACATTCACTTCCAACCCAGTGGTCCCACAGTAACTGGCTTTCAAAACCAGCCATTATCAATACTGACCCTGCATTTGGAGGATGAATACCGGCTCCATCAAACCCCGCTCCCACAGGGACAAGACATTGGGTCCTGGCTCCTCCGGTTCCCTGAGGCCTGGGCAGAAACAGGAGGCATGGGGCTAGCTAAGCACTGCCCTGCTCTCTTTATAGAACTCAAGCCTGGGGTGGACCCCGTTCGGGTCAAACAGTACCCTATGCCCACAGAGGCCAAATTGGGCATTACCCCTCACATCCATCGCCTCCTTGACTCAGGAGTGTTACGTCCCTGCCACTCGGCATGGAACACTCCTCTGCTGCCAGTTCGGAAGCCCAATAGTGGGGATTACCGGCCCGTACAAGACCTGAGGGAGATCAACAAGCGGGTTATGGACATACACCCTACTGTTCCTAACCCTTACACTCTCCTCAGTGCCCTGAGACCAGACAAACAATGGTATACTGTCCTCGACCTAAAGGATGCCTTTTTCAGTTTGCCACTGGCGCCCAAGAGCCAAGATCTCTTTGCGTTCGAGTGGGCCGACCCAGAAAGGGGCATAAACGGACAGCTGACGTGGACTCGCCTCCCACAAGGATTCAAGAACTCGCCCACCTTGTTTGATGAGGCCCTCCACGAGGATCTGAGTGAGTACAAAAGACAAAATCCTGACATAACACTCCTGCAGTATGTTGATGATCTCCTGATAGCTGCCGAGACCCAGCAGGCCTGCCTTCGAGGAACAGAAAACCTCCTCCAGAACCTTGGCGACCTGGGATATCGGGCCTCAGCGAAGAAAGCCCAGATTTGCAAATCTGAGGTAGTATACCTGGGATATCTGCTGAAGGGGGGGCAACGATGGCTCACTGATGCCCGCAAAGACACTGTGCTCCGCATCCCCCGACCCACCTCACCACGCCAGGTAAGAGAATTCCTGGGGACCGCGGGATACTGTCGGTTATGGATACCAGGCTTCGCTGAGATGGCAAGGCCCCTCTACCTGGCCACCAAGAATCAGCAAAGCTTTGAGTGGACCGAGGAGGCAGAGCAGGCTTTCCAGCAGATAAAGGCTGCTCTCCTCTCAGCACCAGCACTGGGACTACCCGACATCTCCAAGCCATTCCACTTGTATGTGGATGAACATAATGGGGTGGCTAAGGCAGTGCTGACCCAGCGCTTAGGCCCCTGGCCCAGACCCGTAGCCTACCTCTCAAAGAAATTAGACCCGGTGGCAGCAGGGTGGCCCCCTTGCCTTCGAATGATAGCCGCCACTGCCTTGATGGTAAAAGATGCTGATAAATTGTCGATGGGCCAAGAGTTACATGTGACCACCCCTCATGCCATTGAGGGTGTCCTAAAACAACCCCCGGGCAGATGGATGAGCAATGCTCGTATGATCCATTACCAGGGGCTGCTGCTCAACCCCTTGAGAATAATCTATGCACCTCCCCGGGCCCTAAATCCTGCATCACTGCTGCCTGACCCAGATCTAGACACTCCTCTTCATGATTGCACCGACATACTGGCCCAGGTCCATGGATTAAGGGAAGATTTACAAGACTACCCCCTGGCAGATGCCGAGGTTACCTGGTTCACTGATGGCAGCAGCTTCATTCACCAAGGACAGAGGTACGCAGGGGCCACGGTGACATCAGAAACAGAGGTTATTTGGGCAGAGGCATTACCTCCAGGCACTTCAGCACAGAGGGCTGAACTGATCGCCCTAACCCAGGCCCTAAAGTTAGGGCAGGGCCGCCGGATGACTGTGTACACGGACAGTCGGTATGCCTTTGCCACGGCCCACATCCACG
>ML098869.1:0-42508 GCA_003697995.1 Taxidea taxus jeffersonii
TTGCCGGGAGCCGGCCCCTCCCCCTGGGGTCTATCTTCCCGTCGCGTTGGATTCACTTCTCCGCTGGTCCTACCTTTCAGAAAGTGGTCGATTTTCTGTTCCTAGAATTGTTGTTTTTCTTCTCTTCGATCTCCTGTTGGATTTGTAGGTGTTCGGAATGGTTTGATAGGCTATCTAGCTGATCTCCTGCTGGCTGATGTCGTCTCAGCCTCCTACTTCTCCGCCATCTTGACTCCTCCCCCCACCTTGAATTAATTTTTAAAGCCTATTGTATACAAAAAGCACACACCATTATCAAATGGTAGATAGAACTTTCAATGTAATGTTAACATCAAATAAGTACATAAGTCCCATCGTTCGGCTCTATGAATTTCACAGAATGAAACACTCAAGTAATTATCATTCAGATCAAGAAAAGGCCAGTACGAACATCCCAGAAGCCCCATTTGTACATTCATTCAGGTACCATTCTCCATTGGGAACCAACAGCTGAATATCTAACAATATATTTTGCTTGCTCTAGAAATGCATGTAAATGAATCATGAAGTATGTAATCTTTGATACCTGGATTTTTTTTGTTTTATATATTGTTTTGTGAGATCCACCTATAGTATCGTTGATTATAGTTATGGTTCTTTCCTTCTCTTTGCTGTAGATATTCCTCTATCTGAATATGTCATGTTTTATTGATTCATTTTAGTGTTGGTGATTTTCAAGTTGGGGCTTTTATAAGTGGTGCCATTATGATGATTTTGTACATGTATTTTGATATATTAGTTATACTCCCCCAACATGAGAGATCTGTTTCCTTTTTATATGCCCCAACACTTGGCATTGTCAGGTGTTTTTCATTTTAGCTGCTCTGGTTAGGTCTGTAGTTGTATTGCATATGGATTTAATTTGCATTTCCCTCAATGATGCTCATTGGCTATTTGAGTAGTCTTTTTTGAAGTGCTTGTCCAAGTCTTTTGTCCATTGTTCTCTAGTAAGTTATGTGTCCTTTCTTTCTTGAATTAGAGGAGTCCTCTATGTGTTCTGGATATGAGTTCTTTATAGATATGTGAATTATAAATATCTTTTCCCATTCTGAGGGATGCCTTTCCATTCTTTTAATAGAATCATTTAATGGACAGATTGTGGAAATTTATGTTTATTCTTTTCAAGTTAGTGGTGTGTGTGTCCTATTTAAGAAACAACTTACTCCAATATCATGAAAAATGCTCTTTTTTTACTGAAAACTTGATTGCTTTACTTTTTAAAAAAAATACCTGTATTAAGGCAAAATACAGTAAAATTCTCCCCTTTCTAGTGGATAGTTCTGCAAGTGTTTACAAAAGCATATAGTTGTATAACCCCACCAAAATCAAGATACAGAACTGTTTTACCACAACAAAAATGGCCCTTGGTAATTAACTCCTCTTCTGCCATGCCCTCTTGTTTTCTGTCTCTATGGTTTTATCTTTCCCAGAATGTCATAGAAGTAGATTCATACGAAATACAACCTTGTGAATCTTACTTCTTTTCACGTGGCATGATACATTTGTGATTAATCCATATATATTAGCATGTGTAATTAGTTGTTTCTTTTTGTTGCTGCATAGTATTTCATTGCATGGTTGTACTATGACTTGTTTATTCATTAGTCACTTGAACCATATTTGGGTTCTTTCCATTGGGGATAGTTACCTGTAAAGCCACTATATATGTGCTGCCGAAGTGGGCACTTTGTAAAGCCACTATAAACAGTCATGCACAGGCTTTTGTGTGAATAGTAAATTTTCTTTTCATTTGAGTAAATATCTAGAAGTGAGATCTTTAGGTCATGTGGTTCATTTATGTTCATAAGAAACTGTCAAATTGTTTTTCAAATGGTAGTGCCATTTTGCCTCTGATTTCTAGTTGCTCTTTATTCTTGTCAACATGTGGCATTGTCAAGTTTTTTTTTTAAATGTAGCCATTCTTATCAGTGTGTATTAATACCTCATCCTGGTTTGCATTTCTCTGACTAATGATGTCAAATATGTCTTTATGTGCTCATTTTCCATCTGTAAATTTGTATCTTCTTTGGGGAAGTGGCTATCCAAATCTTTTTGCCCCTTTTTAATTTTTTTAATTGAGTTATCAGAGTTCTTTATGTATCTTGGATACAAGTTTATTATTGGATATATGATGTGCAATTATTTTCTAGAAATCATTGTTTTTCAGTCTTTTAACAGTGTCTTCTGAAGAACTAAGTTTTAAATTTTTATGAGGTCCAACTTAGTTCTATTATTTTTTTTTTAAGACTTTATTTATTTGATAAAGGGAGAGAGAGAGAGCATGAGCAGGGTAGAGGGGCAGAGGAAGAGAGACAAGCAGACTCCCTGCTGAGCAGGGAGCCCAAAGAGGGACTCCAGCAGGACCCGGAGATTATGACCTGATCCAAAGGCAGATGCTTAACTGACAGAGCCACCCAGGCATCCCAGCAGACTGTTTTGTTTTTTGTTGTACTTTTGGTGTCATGTCTAAGAACTCCTTGTATGGTCAAGGTAACAATGATTTTTGTCTAATTTCCTTCTTGCCAGTGTTAGTGGTGAAAAGTCTGCTGTCAATATAGTTCTATTTCCTTTGAGTATCATCTGTTTTCCTGCTATGAAGGCTAAGTGAGGATTTATGTTTTTGCTAAATTCTGGACACTTCTCATCTGTTGTCATTATGACTGTTACTATTTATCTTCTGTTCTCTCATTTAATATTTCTATAAATTCTATTAGATGGATATCTCTCATGTTTACTTTTATATTCTTCATCTTTGTTATCTCCCTATCTACTGTACTTGGGGAGAATTATCTATTTACGTCTCCCAGGTCAAGAATTTTTTTCTAAGGTGTTCATTTTGCCCTTCAAGTACTATTTTGAGGGGTTTTCTGTCTCAACAAGGAAAATTTTTATATGGTTTATGGTTTTTTAAATTAATGAAATATCCTCTAATGTCTCTTTGAATATCTTTCTTTTAGTTATTTTATATATCTTGTATATCTCCTTGAAGTGTTCTCTTTGGTATAAAATGTTTAATTTGCTGTGTTTATTATCTCTCTCACATAATATTTATTTTCTTCAGAAGTTTTGTCTTTCATGACCCTGCAATAATTTTTCATGTTAAAGTCTTTTAGATACCCTAGAGTTACTATCTGTGAACCTGACTTTAGGATATTAATGTGATTATCCTGCCATTTGCCCTTGGATTTCTCCTTGTGCTAAATTTGAAGCATTCTTGGAACTACCACTCATATGTTTCAGTAGTAATATATATGGTATTAAGTATACATTTTGGGTATTGATTTCCTTATTTAATTTTATTCTTTAGGTTATCTCTCCCCAAGAGTTGTATATGAATCTAGGTCTATTGAGTTTCCACTTAATCTGAGCACCATTATAGATTTTTAAAAAATAATTTCTTTGTCATTCTGAAAGCCTTGATGTAAAAGGGAAGATTCTATAGTGTCTATTTAGTTCCCCATCTTCAAATAGAGATCAGCAACATTTTTCTGCTATTGAAAATAATACAGAAGGGACGCCTGGGTGGCTCAGTGGGTTAAGCCGCTGCCTTCAGCTCGGGTCATGATCCCAGCGTCCTGGGATCGAGTCCCACATCGGGCTCTCTGCTCGTCAGGGAGACTGCTTCTCCCCTCCCCTCTCTGCCTGCCTCTCTGCCTGCTTGTGTGATCTCTATCAAATAAATAAATAAAATCTTAAAAAAAAAAAAAAGAAAATAATACAGAAACTTCCCAGTGAAAAACAAGGAAATAATCCTTGCATTTTGGCATGAATATTTTATATCCTAATTCCCTCATGGTCGATCACTGCCTTATTTTGGGGATTTGTGTCAATAACAATAATGGCAAGCTATTGTTTTTTGTGTTCTCATCTCAAACCACTTTTCCCCTTTATCTTACCATATATTCTAAGATAGTCTCTGGTATATTTATTTCTTTACAATTTTAAGTTTCAAAGACCTTGAAGACTGTTTCAATTATAGATGTTTGGTGAAGTTCCTCAATAGACTAAGAAGAAGAAACAAGAACCCTGTTTATGGCTTTTTTTTCCATTTTTCTCAGGAGATAGAGAAAATTTATAGAAAATCGTTAAATTTAGGGCTAAGTGACAAACTTAATAGATCTCTTTCTACAGTAGGCTGACTCCAGGAATCATTCCTTCAATGTTCTGTCCATGGGATTGTTTTCTTAATTTTGTTTTTGGACTTTTTCAATATTAATGTATAGAAACTCAACAGATTTTAAAAAACATTTTTATTTAAATTCTAACTAGTTAACATACAGTGTAATATTGGTTTTGGGTGTACAATATAGTGACTCAACACATCCGAACACCACCTGGTGTCCATCACAGCAAGTGCCCTCCTTAATTCCCATCACCTATTTCCCCCATCCTCCCCTCTCCTCTGCTAACCATCAGTTTGTTCTCTATAGTTAAGAACCTGTTTCTTGGTTTGCTTTTCTCTCTTTTTCTCCCCTTTGCTCATTTGTTTTGTTTCTTAAATTCCACTTGTTGCTAAAATCATATAGTATTTGTCTCTCTCTGACTGACTTAACTATCTCAGCATAATACTCTTTAGCTCATCCATGTTATTGCAAATGGCAGGGTTTTTTTATGTTTTTTTTTTTAAGATTTTATTTATTTATTAGTTAGAGAGAGAGAGAGAGCAAGCACAGGCAGACAGAGAGGCAGGCAGAGGCAGAAGCAGGCTCCCTGCCGAGCAAGGAGCCCGATGTGGGACTCGATCCCAGGACGCTGGGATCATGACCTGAGCTGAAGGCAGCTGCTTAACCAACTGAGCCACCCAGGCGTCCCTTTTTTATGTTTTTTTTATGGTAATATTCTATTCTATATATACCACAACTTCTTTATCCATTCATCAGTCAGTGGACATTTAGGCTGTTAGTGTAGATAATGCTGCTATAAATATCAGGATGCATGTGTCCCTTCAAATCAATATTTTTATATCCTTTGGGTAAATACCTAGTAGTGCAATTGCTGGATCATAGGGTAGCTCTATTTTCAACTTTTTTGAGGAATGTCCATACTGTTTTCCACAGTGGCTGCACCAGTTTGCATCCTCACCAACAGTGCAAGAGGGTTCCCCTTTCTCCACGTCCTTGCCAACACCTGTTGTTTCTTGTGTTCTTTATTTTAGCCATTCTGACAAGTGTGAGGTATCTCATTGTAATTTTGATTTGTGTTTCCCTGATAATCAGTAATGTTAAGTATCTATTCAGGTGTCTGTTGGCCCTCTGTATGTCTAATATTAGTGTGCTGATTTTGTATCCAGCAACATTGCAAATTTGTTTCTTAGCTCAAACTGAGGTGTTTTTTCCCCCTGTGTATTATGATATTTTACATATAAAATCATGTTATCTGAAAATAGAGATAGTTTTACTTTTTTGTTTCTGAATTTAATGCCTTTATTTCTTTTTTTTATTGAGTACTTGCTCTGGCTAGAAACTCCAGCAAAATGTTGACTAGAAGTGGTGAATGCAGACATATTTGGCTTGTTTCTGATTTTAGGGGGAAATCTTTCATTCTTTCAGCACTGAGTATAATGTTAGCTGTGGCATTTTTATAAATATACACTGTCAGGTGAGGACATTATCTTCTATTCATGTTTGATTGTTTTTATCATGAAAGTGTGGCAAATGTTATCAAATTCTTTTTCTGCATTTGTTGACACAAGCATAGATGTAATCTATCAATGGAATACATCATATAGTGTTGTGATGTATTACATTAATTTACTTTGTTTTTTGAACCACACTGACATTCCTGGAATAAATACCAATTGGCCATAATGTATAATGCTTTTAATATGCTATTAGATTCAATCTGCTAGTACTTTACAAAAGACTTTTGCATTTATATTCATAAAAGTCTTATAAGTTAGTCTGCAGATCATGTTAATTCTTCTTTAAGTGTTTGATAGACTTCATCAGTGATGTCATCTGGTCTTGGCCATTTATTTATTGAAAAGTTTTGGTTAGTGATTAAATCTCTTATTTGTTATAAATCTATTCAAATTTTCCATTTATTTTTTAGTCAGTTTTGTTTGTGTGTTTCTAGAATGTTGTCTATTTCATCTGGGCTATATAATTTGCTACAGTACAGTTGTTTATAGCATTCTATTTTAATTACTTTTATTCCTATCAGGTCTTAGTAATATTCCTACTTTCATTTCTAATTTTACTAATTTGAGTCTTCTCTCTTTTCTTTAGTCTAGTTAAACATTTGTTAATTTTGGGACGCCTGGGTGGCTCAGTTGGTTAAGCGGCTGCCTTCAGCTCAGGTCATGATCCCAGTGTCCTGGGATCGAGTCCCACATCGGGCTCCTTGCTCAGCAGGGAGCCTGCTTCTCCCTCTGCCTCTGCCTGCCACTCTGTCTGCCTGTGCTCACTCCTGCTCTCTCTCTGACAAATAAATAAATAAAATCTTAAAAAAAAACACATTTGTTAATTTTGTTGATATTCTCAAGGAACCAGATTTTTGTTCTATTAATTTTATCTATTGTTTTTCATTTTAAAAACCATTTTATTGAGGTATAACTGACATACAAAAACTTGTACATATTTACTATCTACAACTTAATGAGTTTGGAAATAAGTCCATATCCATAAAAGCACTGCACCATATATACCCATAAAATCACTACAATCTATGCTGTAAATATATCCATTCCCTCCAAAAGTTTTGTTTGGTCCTCTTTATTATTATTCTTATTTTCTTGTGATAAGAACACTTAACATCTACCCTTTTAAGCATATAACATAATATCATTTACTATAGAATTTCCTTTACTTAGGTTGAATAATATTCCGCTCTATGAATATATCACATTTTCTTTATCCATTCATCTGTCAATGGATATTTATGTTGCTTCATTTCTTTTGGGTGGATTTCCAGAAGTGAGATTAATGGATTATATGGTAATTCTATTTTTAATTTTTGAGAAAACTTTATATTGTCTTCTGCAGTGGCTGCACCAATTTGTATTCCCACAAACAGTACACAAGTGTTCCCTTTCCTCCATATCAACACTTTTTATCTTTTGTTTTTTGGTAATAGCCACTCTAACAGGTGTGAATTGACCATTTTGGTTTCTCGTTTGAATTTTTCTGATGATAAGTAATGTTGAGAAACTTTTCATTTACCTCTCAGCCACTTTTATATCTTCTTTGGAAAAATACCCATTCAGTTCTTTTGTCTATTTTAAATATCTTGAGTTGTAGGACTTCCTTATATATTTTGGATATAACTCTTTATCAGATATATGCCTTGCAAATGTTTTCTCCCACTCTCTAGGTTGCTTTTTCATTTTGTGCAGAAGCTTTTTAGTTTGATATAATTCCACTTGTCCATTTTTGCTTTTGTTGTCTGCTTTTGGTCATATTGCCAAGGCTAAAGTCAGGAAGATTTTTTCCTCTACTTTCTTCCAGGAGTTTTTATGATTTGGCCTTATATTTAAAACCTTTAATTCATTTTGAGTTAATTTTTTAAAAAAGATTTTATTTATTTATTTGACAGAGAGAGCTTGGGCAGGAGAAGAGGGGCAGAGGGAGATGGAGAGGTAGGTTCCCCACTGAGCAGGGAGCCCAAAGTGGGGCTCCATCCTAGGACCTTGGACTCATGACTTGAGCCAAGGCAGACACTTAACTGACTGAGCCACTCAGCTGCCCCTATTTTGAGTTAATTTTTGAGAGTGGTATAATATAAGGGTCCAATTTCATTCTTTTGCATGTGGTTGTCTAGTTTTCCTAACATCATTAATTGAAGAGGTTATCCTTTTTCCATATGTATTCTTGGCATCCTTGTCAAAGATCAGTTGACTGTAAATGTGTTGATTTATCTCGATTTATTTCTGTGCTCTTTATTCTGTTCTATTGCTCTATTTTTATGCCAGTGCCATACCATTTTGATTATTGTATATTTAACATATTTTGAAACCAGGAAGAATGATGCCTTCAGCTTTGTTCTTCTTTGTCAAGATTGGTTTGCTGTGGGTTTTTCATAGATGGCTTTGATGATATTGAGGTATATACCCTCTATCCCTACACTTTGAAGAGTTTTGATCAAGAAAGGATGCTGTACTTTGCCAAATGCTTTTTCAGCATCTATTGAGAGTATCATATGGTTCTTGTCCTTTCTTTTATTAATGTATTGTATCACATTGATTTGCAGATGTTGAACCAACCTTGGAGCCCAGGAATAAATCTCACGTGGTCATGATGGATAGTCCTTTTAATGTACTGTTGGATCCTATTGGCTAGTATTTTGGTGAGAATTTTTGCACCTGTGTTCATCAAGTATATTGTTCTGTAATTCCCTTTTTTGATGGGGTCTTTGTCTGGTTTTGGGATTAAGGTAATGCTGGCCTCATAAAATGAGTTCAGAAGTTTTCCTTCCACTTCTATTTTTTGGAACAGTTTCAGGAGAATACGTATTAATTCTTCTTAAATGTTTGGTAGAATTCCCCTGGGAAGCTGTCTGGCCCTGGGCTCTTGTTTGTTGGGAGATTTTTGATGACTGCTTCAATCTCCTTACTGGTTATGGGTCTGTTCAGGTTTTCTATTTCTCCCCGGTTCAGTTTTGGTAGTTTATACATCTCTAGGAATGCATCCATTTCTCCCAGATTGTCAAATTTGTTGGCATAGAGTTGTTCATAGTATGTTCTTATGATTGTTTGTATTTCTTTGGTGTTGGTTGTGATCTCTTCTCTTTCATTCATGATTTTATTTATTTGGGTCCTTCCTCTTTTCTTTTTTGATAAGTCTGGCCAGGGGTTTATTAATCTTATTAATCCTTTCCAAGAACCAGCTCCTAGTTTCATTGATTTGTTCTACTGTTTTTTTGGTTTCTATTTCATTGATTTCTGCTTTGATCTTTATTATTTCTCTTCTTCTGCTGGGTTTAGGCTTTCTTTGCTGTTCTTCCTCCAGTTCCTTTTGGTGTAGGGGTAGGTCGTGTACTTAAGACATTTCTTGTTTCTTGAGAAAGGCTTGTATCGCTATATATTTTCCTCTCAGGACTGCCTTTGCTGTGCCCCAGATTTTGAACATTTGTGTATTCATTATCATTTGTTTCCATGAATTTTTTCAATTATTCTTTAATTTCCTAGTTGACCCATTCATTCTTTAGTAGGATGCCCTTTAGCCTCCATGTATTTGGGTTCTTTCCAACTTTCCTCTTGTGACTGAGTGCTAGCTTCAGAGCATTGTAGTCTGACAATATGCAGGGAATGATCCCAATA
Organism: Taxidea taxus jeffersonii; assembly: GCA_003697995.1. Classification (NCBI taxonomy): domain Eukaryota; kingdom Metazoa; phylum Chordata; class Mammalia; order Carnivora; family Mustelidae; genus Taxidea; species Taxidea taxus. The sequence goes on from ML098869.1 coordinate 9,296, forward strand.
TTTTGGTACTGGTTGAGACCTGATTTGTGACCCAGGATGTGATCTATTCTGGAGAATGTTCCATGTGCACTAGAGAAGAATGTGTATTTTGTTGCTTTGGGATGGAATGTTCTGAATATATCTGTGATGTCCATCTGGTCCAGTGTGTCATTTAAGACCTTTATTTCCTTGTTGATCTTTTTCTTAGATGATCTGTCCATTTCAGTGAGTCAGGTGTTAAAGTCCCCTACTATTATTCTATTATTGTCAATGTGTTTCTTTGATTTTGTTATTAATTGGTTTATATAGTTGGCTGCTCCCATATTAGGGGCATAGATATTTAAAATTGTTAGATCTTCTTGTTGGATAGATACTTTGAGTATGATATAGTGTCCTTCCTCATCTCTTACTATAGTCTTTGGCTTAAAATCTAGTTTATCTGATATAAGGGTTGCCACCCCAGCTTTCTTCTGATGTCCATTAGCATGGTAAATTGTTTTCCACCCCCTCACTTTAAATCTGGGGGTGTCTTTGAGTCTAAAATGAGTTCTTGTAGAGAGCATACTGATGTGTTTTGTTTTTTAATCCATTCTGATAGCCTGTGTTTGTTGACAGGGGCATTTAGCCCTTTTACATTCAGGGCAACTATTGAGAGATATGAATTTAGTGCCATTGTATTGCCTGTAAGGTGACTGTTACTGTATATTGTCTCTGTTCCTCTCTGATCTACTACTTTTAGGCTCTCTCTCTCTCTCTCTGCTTAGAGGATCCCTTCCAATATTTCCTGTAGGGCTGATTTGGTGTTTACAAAATCTTTTAGTTTTTATTTGTCCTGGAAGCTTTTTATCTCCTTCAATTTTCAATGATAACCTGGCTGGATATAGTATTCTTTGCTGCATATTTTTCTCATTTAGTGCTCTGAATATATCATGCCAGCTCTTTCTGGCCTGCCAGGTCTCTGGATAAGTCTGCTGCCAAGCTAATATTTTTAACATTGTATGTTACAGACTTCTTTTCCTGGGCTGCTTTCAGGATTTTCTCTTTGTCGCTAAGACTTGTAAGATTTACTATTAGATGACGGGGTGTGGACCTATTTTTATTGACTTTGAGGGGGGTTCTCTGTACCTCCTGAGTTTTGATGCTTATTCCCTTTGCCATATTAGGGAAATTCTCTACAATAATTCTCTCCAATATACCTTCTGCCCCCCACTCTCTTTCTTCTTTTGGAATCTTAATTATTCTAATATTGTTTCATCTTATGGTATCACTTACCTCTCGAATTCTCTCCTTGTGGTCCAGTAGTTGTTTGTCTCTCTTTTGCTCAGCTTCTTTATTCTCCATTGTTTGGTCTTCTATATCATTAATTCTCTCTTCTGCCTCATTTATCCTAGCAGTAAGAGCCTCCATTTTTTTTATTACACATCTTTAATAGCTTTTTTGATTCCAACTGGTTAGATTTTATTTCTTTTATTTCTCCAGTAAGGGATTTTATTTCTCCAGACAGGGTTTCTTTAATATCTTCCATGCCTTTTTCATGTCCAGCTAGCACCTTGAGAATCGTCGTTCTGAACTCTAGATCTGACATATTACCAATGTCCATATTGATTAAGTCTCTAGCCTTCAATACTGCCTGTTGCTCTTTTGTGTGTGTGTGTGTGTGTGTGTGTGTGTGTGCACGTGTGTGGTGAGTTTTTCTGCCTTGTCATTTTATTCAGATAAGAGCATCTGATCGAGAGAATAAAATACTAAAAGTGTGGCAAAGACCCCAGAAAAATGTGCACTAACCAAATCAGAAGAGAGCCACCCACTTGATTTTGGGTATATTCTGGTCTTTTAGAGGAAACTACCTCCCAAAGTTTTAAAGAAAGAAAAACATATATATACAAAAAATAAGAGTAAACACAATGAAGGGATGGAATATGGCTGTAAAGATGAAAATTTTTAAAAATTCTAAAAAAGGAATTGATAAAATAAGTTGGTTGGAAAAAGAAAGTGGAGAGAATTTGCTTGGGCTGGAGACTAGAACAAAGCCCTGTGCTAGATTTAGGGTATATTTTGATCTATTAGAAGAAATTGTATCCCAAATTTTTTTAGAAGAAAAAACCCTATATGTATACAAAAAATAAAGTTAGATACAATGAAGGATAAAATATAACTATAATAATGGTTTAAAAAAATTTTAGAAAGGTATTGTTAAGATAATGTAGTTAAAAATGTTATAAGAGGAAAGAGGAAAAGTTAAAAAAATTGGAATAAGAAAAAATAAAAAAAAATTTAATTAACCTTGCAAGACTAAAGAATTATGGGGAGAAAGCCATGAATTCCATGCTTTGCTTTCCCCTCCTCTGGAATTCCGCTGTTCTCCTTGATCAGTGAGCTTGGTCTTGGCTGGATGTTCTTGCTGATCTTCTGTGGGGAGGGGCCTGTCATAGGGATTCTCAAATGTCTTTCCCTGAGGCGGAATTGTGCCGCCCCTGTCAGGGGCCGGGCTAAGTAATCTGCTCAGGTTCACTCTTGGGAACTTTTGTTCCCTGAATACTCCATAGAGCTCTGGAGGATGGGAATGAAAATGGCGGCCTCCCAATCTCCAGCCCAGGGGAGCCGAGAGCTCGAGACCCCACTCCTCAGTGTGCCCTCAGAGAAAAGTGCTCAACCACTCCTGTCTCCCTTGTCTCCAGCCACATTCTGAGCTCACCCGGCCTGTGAATGAGCATCTCTGTCTCTGGCACATAGCCCTGCCTAGAGTCTCCAAACCTGGCAGATCCTGCTGTGCTGCTCTTCCGGTGGATGGAGGTGAGTTCCCCCCGATCTACCACTTTTGGGGGCCCTGCTCAAAGAGCAATGGCCCAAAGTGCCACAGATCACTGTTTGAGGTTATCCCAAGCTGAAAGCTCACTCCTTGGCTCCGTCTCTGCAGCCAGCTTCCTGGCTCTGATGCCTGTGAGCTCTGCTACACTCAGACACCCCTGATCTTTCTGTGACCTTGCAGGACCTGAGACCACACTATCCCTGCGAAGGCTCCACCCCCTTTTAGCCTTTGGAGCAATGTCCCTCAGTGGAGCAGACTTTTAAAAGTCTGAATTTTGTGCTCCGTTGCTCCACAGCTTGCTGGGAGTCGGCTCCTCCCCTCCATGGTCTATCTTCCTATCACTTCGGATTCACTTCTCCGAACGTCCTGCCTTTCAGAAAGTGGTGGATTTTCTGTTTCTAGAATTGCTGCTCTTCTTCTCTTCAATCTCCTGTTAGGTTTGTGGGTCTCCAGAATGGTTTGATAGCTATCTATCTGAACTCCTGTGAGCTGATGTCATCTCAGTCTGCTACTCCTCTGCCATCTTGACTCCCCCCCACCCCTAGTTAATCAAGATTTTACAGTTGCAGACATACCTACATATATGGGTTCAGGCAAACATGGTAGTTCAATGACTTTACCCCTCTGGATTATTCTGCTTGATAAATATACCCAGTAACATAAATTATATATAATGGGCCCACTATTTTCTGGATATAAAATTTTAGTTTCTTATATATACTTTGCTTGGAATCTTTTCTTTAAAAACAAAAGAAGGGGTGCCTGGGTAGCTCAGTGAGTTAAGCCTCTGCCTTTGGCTCAGGTCATGATCTCAGGGTCCTGGGATCAAGCCCCACATTGGGCTCTCTGCTTGGTGGGGAGCCTGCTTCCCTCTATCTCTCTGCCTGTTTCTCTGCCTATTTGTGATCTCTCTCTCTGTGTCAAATAAATAAATAAAATCTTTAAAAAAATAAAAAAATAAACACAAAAGAAAATCATTAATGAAGGTACCTTTCAAAACCAGGAGAGTTGCAGACTTTGCTAGTGGTATCACACTGTGCTTCCTATGTTATTAATTCATAACTGCTTGAACAACCTTATAATGTTATCAAAAAGCAAACAAGTTCTCTAAGATACTAGGTGCTGAATTCCTCAAAGCCACAAAATAGAATGAGCTCCCAGGAGATGTTACCTCCTGATTCTCTTAGTACAAGTCAGTGTTTCCATAGGGCAGGACCCACATCACTGGTGGCACACAAGGGGATTTTGGGTGGTATACAACACAGAACCTTGGGGGGCATTAGTATCTAGTTAGAATTTAATAACATTTTTTGTTTTATTTTGTAGTTACTCATGGTAAATTGATGCTAGTTTTCTTCTTGGAGTAGAGATTAGTTTGTTTTTAACTATTTTAAGATTTAAAAGGTAAATACTAAAAAATAATAGTATATTTAATACTCAAGTGACTGAAGTCTGGGGAACAATGGCTATAATCTAACAAATCACATGTCTAAAAGGTGGCTCAGTGGGTTAAAGCCTCTGCCTTTGGCTCAGGTCATGATCTCTAGGTCCTGGAATCGAGCCCCACATTGGGCTCTCTTCTTCGCAGGGAGCCTGCTTCCTCCTCTCTCTCTCTCTACCTGCCTCTCCACTTACTTGTGATTCCTGCCAAATAATACAATCTTTTTAAAAAATTGATTTCGAAAGAAAATGTAAACATGGTCTAGAAAGGAAACACATTACTATGTTCTCAATACTTGTGATCTTCTAGAGATAAGCTCAAAAAAGCCTTCTCCTAGATCAAGTGATTTCCAGAGTTAATATTCAAGCAAAAATATAACAGGAAAAAGAACTAATTCCACACCATCCTGGACCTCATAAACTCACAGTACTATAAGAGTGCAAGTAATCTGATATTTAGCAAGTTATTTCAAACATAAACTCCATGGCATCTTTTTGTCTGGGCTATACTTATGCCTCACAAAGGTGAACCCAGGCTGTAGAGTCCCCGCTTGGTCTCAGAGCATGTACCACACATGTCTTTTGATTGAACTCTTCAGAAGGATTCAGGACCACTGGTCAAGTCTCCAAATGGCTTCTGACTGTTCGTCCATGGTCATGGCCCCAGAGAGAGATGTTTCCTCCTCCTCTGAATAATAATCTCATGACTAACGTGAGGAGCTTGCCTAGCAGGAACTGCACGCTCCCAGGCATGACATGCTGATTTAAAACAAAAAGGATAGTTGGAGAGAAAGAAAGCAGAGCTTCTTGATTGTGGTGAATGGTTTCTTTGTCATGGTGGCAATTAGGATATGCTCCCTCCTTTTCCCCCAGATGCCAGGGCAGTATGTCTGAAGGATGGGGTCAGACATCGTAATTAGCAGCCTTGCTCTGGGCTTGCTTTAGTCAGATCTGCAGTGTGGAACAAACGCTCCCACAGTCATGTGAAAGAAAAGCTGCCACAGGTTGAGCAATTCATAGAGATACATGTTGCACAGACAGATTAAACCAAAAGTCAAAAAAGATTTTACATTCGGTTGGCCAGTGTAATAGACAAGTAAATTACACTGGGAAAGACAGGCTGCTGTTCCAAGGAAAAAATGCAACGATGTAATTAAAATCTTCACCATACCCTGCAAAAAACTTTCTAAGGCATGAAAGCCTCGAATTAAATTCATAGCCGCATATAAGACTGAGAATAAATGCCACAATCTCTGACAGAGCCACTGGTTCCAGTCGCGGGTGAGCAGAAGAAATCTTACCAGCACCTTAGAGTCAATAGAAAATGCAGATGGGACTCCATGGGCCGAACCCAGTTCACACACAGAATTTGATAAGGAGGCCTCAGCTTGATTTCCATCTGCATGTCCGATAGATTTATCTCTGTTGAAAGGGACCCGGGATGATTATATCACTGCTTGGTCCTCTGAATGAAGTTATCAAGCTCAATGAAACAGTATGGTCTGACAGCAGGGTTTGTCTTCATCATGTTGTAAGTAGTAGTGAACTCCTTCTGAAGCTCATCCCAGAAAGAGAAGACCAGAGCACTTGGGGAATTTTCAGGGCACAACATCATGTAACTCACTCCCAGAGAGCTAATAAAATGAATGTTATAATGTCCAGTTTTCAGGGTACATCTATCAGGAAGCTACACAAGTTTCTTTGAGAGTGTTTTAAAATGCTTTCTGCACTCCTGCACGCTTGTGCCTTGTTCATAGTCAGTGGAAGCAGAAAGTAGCAGCCCATCATGAATGACTGACGCAGATAAGATCATACACATTTCAACCAGCAGAGACCTGTCCAGCCGGGACCCACCACTCCGAGAGACGTGAGCCGCAGTCTATTTGTACCTGTTTAAATGGTTTTCATCAAAGTTTTATGGTTCTGGGTGTACATGTCTTTCACCAACTTTGTTAAGTTTATTCCTAAGCATTTTGTTCTTTCTGATGTTAATGTAAATTGGATTTTTAAATGTCTTTTCAGACAGTTCATTGTCAGTGAATAAAATACTCTACTGATTTTTGTGTGTTGATTTGAAGTGGTGAGAATGGTTACCCTTGTTTTACTTCAGATCTTAATAGCTTTTAGCTTTTCACCATTGACTATGATGTTAGATATAGGTTTTTCTATATGGCCTTTATTGTTCTAGGTAAGTACTTTTTGTATCTAATTTGCTGGGAGTTTTATCACAAAAGGGTGTTCAATTTTGTCAAAGGCATATTTGGCAGCTGGCAGGATGATCATGTGATATTTATCCTTTATTCTTTTATTATGGTGTAACACCTTGGCTGATCTGGATATATTGAACCATCCTTTCATCCTATGGATAAATTCTACGAGGTCATGTTACATGATCCTTTCAATGCACTGTTGAATTTGTTTTGCTAGTATTTTGTTGAGGGTTTTTACATATGCTCATTATAAATATTGCCCTGTGGTCTTCTTTTGTTATAGTGTCTTTGTCTGTATTAGGGCGATGCTGGCCTTATAAAGTGAGTTTGGAAGTTTGAATGGTTTACGACATAGTTGTATTAATTCTTTAAATATGTGGTCAAATTCACCTGTGGAGTTTTTGCTTTTTGTCCTTGGATTTTGTTGTTATTAGGAGGTTTTTGATTACTGAGCCAGTCTTTGTATTTCTTATCAGTCTTTCAAATTGTCTATTTCTTCTTAACTCAGTCTTGGTAGGTTGCACATTTCTGACTTTGTTCTTCACTATGTGCTGACCATTCTGGATCTTTTGGTTTTTCATATACACTGTATAATCAGTTCGTTAATATCCACAAAGTTACTTGCTGGGATGATATTTGGGACTTCACTGAATTTATAGATCAATTTTTGAAGAACCAATATCTTAACAATATTGAGTTTACCTATCCATGGACATGGAATATATCTCCATTTATTTAGATATTTTAAAATTTTTGTTCCATGTTTTTCTTTTTTTCAGTTTTGGAAGTTCTTACTGACATATTTTCAAGCTCAATGATTATTTCCTTGGCCATATCTGGTACTGACAAACCCGCCAAAGGCATTTTTCATTTCTGTTACAGTGTTCTTGATTTCTAACAGTCCCTTCTGAGTTTTTCTTAGAATTTCCATCTTGTGTCTTACATTATTTATTTATGTATTTATTAAAATATTTTATTTATTTATTTGACAGAGATCACAAGTAGGCAGAGAGGCAGGCAGAGAGAGAGGAGGAAGCAGGCTCCCCGCTGAGCAGAGAGCCTGATGTGGGGTTTGATCCCAGGACCCTGGGATCATGACCTGAGCCAAAGGCAGAGGCTTTCAACTGAGCCACCCAGGCGTCCCTATTTTTTTTTCTTATATTATACATCCATTCTTGATGTTATCCACTTTTTCATTACAGCCTTTGCATCTTTTTCCTAGTTATTTTAATTCTCAGTCTAGTGATTCTGAAATTTCTGCCATAGCTGACTCTGGCTTGAGGACTGGCTTTGTCTCTCAGACTGTACATTTTGCTTTGTAATGTGACTTGTAATTTTTGTTGTTGTTGAAAGCTTGACAAGATGTATCATGTAAAAGGAACTAAAGTAGATGGATCTTTAGGGTGAAGCTTTAAGTTCATCTGGCTAGGTGTTATACCATGTTTGCTGTTTGCTGTAGTGTTGGAGGCTAAGATTTCCCCTAGTGTCCTTATCATTGTCTTCCCTGCTGCCTTTGGATTTTCTCAGAAACTTCTAAACTAGGGAGTGAGACTTGTAGTTGTTGTTGTTTTTTTTTTTTTTAGATATATTTCTTCGTTTCTAGGGAAATAGTGGTAGGGAGGGGCAAAGGGAAAGGGAGAGTCTTAAGAAGACTCTGAACTGAGCATGTAGCCTGATGTGGGGCTCCATCTAATGACCCTGAGATCATGGCCTAAGCTGAAACCGAGAGTTGGACTCAACTGTTGTTGCCATCTGGGCTTCTGAGGGTTGCAATTATTTTAGCTGTAATCCCCAATTATTCTACAGGAACCCTATTGATGTGCTAGTGAGGTGTGGGGAGAGGGGGAGCATTCTACAGTCCTATGACTAGGTCTTAGTTCTTTAGTGAGCTTGAGTTGGTATTTCCCTTTCCCAGCATAGAAGGCAAAGGGAGCTAGAGTTGGATATTTCTTTTTTCTTTCTTTTTTTTTTAATTTGACAGAGAGAGAGAGAGATCACAAGCAGGCAGGGCAGCAGGTGGTGGGGGGGGGAGCAGGATCCCCACTGAGCAGGGAGCCCCTTGCAGGGCTTGATCCCAGGACCCTAAGATCATGACCTGAGCCAAATGCAGAGGCTTAACCCACTGAGCCACCCAGTACCCCCACCCACTTGGTCTTTAATAAAACTCTATTAGACTAGGCTTGAGTTAAAATGGTTCTATAGTTCTCCTCAAAGAGCAGGCTTTGTGAACGACAATCGAGAGTTTTGTGCATATTTCAAAATGGTTACTTTACCCCTCCCCTTGTCATGACCACAAGATGATTTTTCTTTGATCTTTAAAGTAAGATTCCTACAGCAGTCCTTAAGTTTAAGTTCAAGAATCCTCCTTTAAAATGTGATTCCTAGGGCACCTGGGTGGCTCAGTTGGTTAAGCGACTGCCTTCAGCTCGGGTCATGATCCTGGAGTCCCGGGATCAAGTCCCACATTGGGCTCCCATCTCCATGGGGAGTCTGCTTCTCCCTCTGACCTTCTCCCCTCTCATGCTCTCTCTCTCTCTCTCTCAAATAAATAAATAAAATATAAAAAATAAAAATAAAAAAAATAAAATGTGATTCCTAGATTTTTTTAAACTCTCAAACTAGTTCATACTGAGCTTTGAGCATTTCATCGATAACAGTGTACAGTGTTTCTACTAATACCGGCTTCAACTGTTCACTTTTGATTCTGGGCTTCTGCTTCTGGTAAGCTGTGATTCTCTGTAACTGTCAGACTTTCTAGTCTGGGGGACAGAAATTTGCCCTGTGACTTCAATTCTCTGATGACTTTTAGGAAGAGTTGTTGATTTGCTGATTTTTTTTTCTTATTGTAAGGACAAGAGTGATATCTTCTAAGCTTCTTATGTATCAGACCATAAACTGGGATGTTCCCTACACAATATACTTTTAAAAAATAAATATGAAACTTCAATGTTCAGTTTACATGTTATAGGTTCATAAATTCATAATTGCATTTTACCTGTTTGACAGACTCTTTTATAATACATGTTAAGCATTTTGTGCCTATTCATTGTGTCAAGAAATATTTGTTTGCCATCTACCATTGCTAGGTGCTGCACATACAGTGATGGGGAAATAGAATGATGTGGTCTTTATCTTCATGATACCCTACTGTCTCACTTTATTTAATTAATAAGGACATTTAATTTTCACACATAATAGGAAATTTAGAAATGGACAAATCCAGAATTATGAGATGGTTCAGTAGTGTGAGGACATTTAATTTGAATTCCTGCTATTTTCTTGACCTTGCCCTCATGGTTGCAAGACGATTACTTCTCCAAGGTTCATATCTTATTTAAAGAGAATTCTCAAGGGAGGAACAGGGAAAATGGGAAGAGGGGGATAATCCCTTTAAATCACCTATTTTCTTTCACACAAACACAGAATCAAGTGGTTTAATTGTAATAAATATCTAGCTGAGGCTTAAGAGTCATTATTTCAGTAGAATCAGTGTGGGTATTTCCTTATAATTTCATGAAACCTACATGTCTTAACAATAGTATCAAATGTTCCAGTTTCTACATGTTTAAATGCAAAAAAGGAATCTGTTTTAAAATATTCAAATAAGTGTACAAACAAAGCTATAGCCAAAGATGGTGGAAACAAGATGAAATGTACTTAGTGGGGAACAAAATAATGAAATACCTCAAACTCTTTGACTGACACAAGGAAATCCAAATTTGACATAGGAGTGAGAGAATATGATGTCTTTAAGTATGGGTAAAGTTAAATGGAGTGATATACATTGTCCATTCAAATGTTAAATTAAAAAACATATATGTCAAAATACTGTGGTATATAGATACAGTGGAATATTATTCAGTCACAAAAAGGAAGTTGTGATATGGATGAGCCTTGAAATCATCATGCTAAGTGAAATAGGCCAGAAATAAATGAACAGTATTGTATGACTTTACTTATATGAGGTACCTAGACTAGGCAAATTCACAGAGACAGAAAGTGGAATGGAAGTTACAAGTGACCCGGGCAGCAGAGTGCTGGGAGCCATGGTTCAAATAGAGCAGAGTTTCTTTTTGGAATGATGAAAAGTTTTTTGAAATAGAGATGATGGTTACATAACACTGTGAGACACTTAACTGAATTGTGCACTGAATTGTACCCTTAAAAAGTCATTAAAATGGGACACCTCATGCTACATATATTTTGCCACAATAAAAAAGAAAAAAGTTAAAAGAATCTAGGAAAAAATATTAAAGGGGGTATTAGAAGCAATAAAACCAACTAAACATGGGAATTAAGTCTGAATAATTGCTTTCACTAGGGTTATGAAACTATATGAATGTAATAAATAATCCTTGAAATAGGAATAGAAAACCTAAAGAAAAATTAGCAATCATAACAGCAATAACAATATGATCCTAAAATTTTTATTTTAGACACCAAATATGCAACAAGGTAAAGAAGAAAGCAAGGAAGCAAAGTATTCAAATTTTTTAAATGGTTGGACTATTTTTTTCATAATTGATGTTGCAAAAGTGAATTTTAAGCCCTTCCCCTAGAGAACTAACATTTTTTTTTTTTATCATTTTACCATAGCGCCTTAAACCCAATGTGTACAGTGGGCATAAGACAAAATTGGGATGAGAATCAGTGGCCCGAAATGCTCATATTCAGCTCAATCTCTCCCAACTCACTCTGTGGCACACAACCAAAGCTACACTTTTTTTTTTTTTTTTAGAAAAGACTTTATTTATTTATTTGACAGAGAGAGAAAGAGAGCACAAGCAGGGGGAGAGTCAGGCAGGGGGAGAAGCAGGCTCCTCACCAAGCAAGGAGCCTGATGTGGGACTTGATATCATGACCTGAGCCGAAGGCAGATGCTTAACCAACTAAGTCATTCAGGTGTCCCACACCAAAGCTACACTTTAATGTTCATCTAATTTGTCTCAGTCAGTGTGGTATGCATTTTATAATAATTGCCTCATTTAACCTTAACAGCATTTCTACAAGGCAGAAATAATATGGAGGGGCATCAATATGGGATAAGGCCAATTCACTGTCATCTCTCTCATTGAGACATGGATATGGAACAGTCTAAGGCTAGAGAGAGAGGAGGAAGGAAACGAGTTACTCTTTCTGGTAAATCAAGTTTTTGTAGGTCTAGAAGAGTAAAGAAAGAGGTAAGCAAGCTGAATAAACTAATTCAAGATGTGTTTTGAACTAACAGGAATCTGATCTATTTGAAAGAAAGAGATTGTGGGAAGTACATAAGAGGAAAGGATGCATCAAATGAGAACATAAAAGAATAACAAGACCCTAGGAGAATAACAAGGAAATCTTACAGAGGAGAAAGGTAAGAAGCAATGGGGATTTGTTAAATAAGGATGTGTGAATTTCATTGATAGGAATCAAGAGAGATAAAGGTGCATGCGCGAACACACACACACACACACACACACACACACACAGACAGACACACACACACAGACACACACAAAGTATTTAGACTACAATCCCAGTAAAATCTTACCTAACAGGAAGACTAAGCATGTGCTTAGGCTACCATTAAATTAATGCAATTGGAGGAAATTTTTCTAAATATAGAATAAATCATTGAAGTAGTAATTGTTGGGGAATAATTTAGTATCTTGTTGGGCTTCCTTACTCATGTTTGAAATTTTATTTTGAAGTATATATGAAATAGCAACAAAATGTCTTCAGAACTTAGAACAGCCTGAAGGTCTTACTCTTGGCCCTATGTCCTGCACAACTCTTGCTACAATCCCTTTTCTGCCCACCATGTCTGGGTAAGGACCAGTAATGTTCAAGTCAGGTCAGTTGAATAGTGTTCCACAACATAGTCTTTTTTTTTTTTTTTTTTAAGATTTTATTTATTTATGTCAGAGAGAGAGCAGGAGCGAGCACAGGCAGACAGAGAGGCAGGCAGAGGCAGAGGGAGAAGCAGGCTCCCTGCCGAGCAAGGAGCCCGATGTGGGACTCGATCCCAGGACGCTGGGATCATGACCTGAGCCGAAGGCAGCCGCTTAACCAACTGAGCCACCCAGGCGTCCCTCCACAACATAGTCTTAAGAGTGAAAACTGACATGGAAAATTAACAGTCCTTTAACCCAAAGTCACAGCTTTCCAAATCATATGAGCCTTTGTGAACACATTGTAACCCTCATTTTGATTGCTGTAACTCAGAGTTGCCCAGTTTTACTTCCTTTCCCTCTTTAGGAAGAGGTCATAGTCCTCACATTGACTACATTTCCTCATTCCTTCCAAATTTACTTCCTCTTCAGGCTTACTTTCTCCTTCCCTTGCTAACCCTAGAGACAGTAGCCAGGGAAGGAGGACTGTGGAAGGAAGAAGAGCATGGCAAGAGGTGAAAAATTCAATCACAAATTCTCCTAAGTAATAAACTCAGCATTTCCTCTCATGCTTAGTTTCGCTGATTCCAGAAGGACTTACCCAGTAGTCCTGCTGACACACATATTCTTCTGTCTCCCCTTGCTTTCCTCCTGTTCTGCTTTCCCATATCTTTCTTAATTAGTCACTGTTGTTGTTTAATTCTGAAATAATTTTGGGTATTGTGTGTGAGTATACATTTCTTAAGGTATTAAATAACTAAAACATTCTGCTGTCATTGCACATGACAGATGAGTTGACTGAGTAGAATTATTGGGTCATAAATATTTTAACAGTATATTATTCTATATCCATTGTCACCTGTTGCAGAAAATAAGTCTGGGGTCAGTGTTGTTCTGTTCCTTTAGAGTATAGGTTACCTATCTTTCCCCTCATAGTTAAAACATATTGCTGAAATAGTATGTGTGATTCCCTTTTTATTATTTATTTCCTAAAATGCAGTGATCCATTTTAATCTACATATTTCATTATCTTTCTATCTTTAGAAACATTTTTATCTTAAGGATAGAAACATTTTCTATCTTTAGAAACATACTCCAATTACATATTTGATACATATTTTCTTTTATCTCATCTATTGTGGTTGATACTTAGAAAAGACCTCTATTTCCTAGGTTGTATTTCTACTCTCCATCCTCTATAGACCATCTTTGTTCTCCTCCTCAGTCATCTACTAGAGTTTCTCAGATTAAGCTTCCTCTTATAAATTTATTTTTCTATGCTGTCAATTACATTATTTACTTCCTGCCATATAGATTTTAACTACAATGTAACATTTTTAATGTTCTACAAGCCTCGCTAATCTCTCCAAGCGTCATTTCATCTCTTCCTATTATAATTTGATGCCATCATGCTGTCTTCCATGTTTGTCTGTTCATACCTCATAAAGGCCACAACATGTGGAAACCTATTGAGGATGGCAAAATATCTAACTTCTCAGGATGCTGTTCCTTCATGTTGATCTCCTTGTCTTACCCAATAATCCTTCATAACATAAGGCTGATTTTTTTTTGTTCATTCAATATATAAGATACAAATATGTGTCACTCTTATTTACTTCTGCATATCTGTATGTTAATTCATATCCTGTGACTTTACTGAGTTCATTTTTTAGTTCTACTAGCTTTTTTGTGATTGAGGGTGTTCAATATATGTAGTAGTATGTCATCTGCAAATAGTGACATAGAAGTTTTACTTCTTCCTTTCCAATATGAATGCCTCTTGAGCTTTGGATCTTGACAAACATTTGTATACATAAAATCCTTTGGCCAGTATCTACTTTTTTTTTTAAGATTTTATTTATTTGTTTGACAGAGAGAGAGAGTTCACAAGTAGGCAGAGAGGCAGGCAGAAAGAGAGGGGGGAATCAGGCTCCCCACTGAGCAGAGAGCCCAATGCAGGACTCGATCCCAAGAACCCTGAGATCATGACCTGAGCTGAAGGCAGAGGTTTAACCCACTGAGCCACCCAGGTACCCCCAGTATCTACATTTTTAAATATTTCTTTTTTTAATGCATAAAGAATATTTATTTATTTATTTATCTTACATATCTATTTATTTTATTTTATTTTATTATGTTTTGTTAGTCATCATACAATACATCATTAGTTTTTGATATAGTGTTCCATGATTCATTGTTTGTGCATAACACCCAGTGCTCCATGTGATGCATGGTCCCAATTTTCAGTTTATTTCACTTTCATCATCAGGACAAAAACAGAAACATTAAGAGAAAAAAAGAGGAGACTGATTATGTCACCCTTACACAATCCATAGCTAAAATTTTCCAATCACTAATGCTTATAATTTAAAATTTTTGGTACCTAGAATGATTTTGACCATCTCCAAATAATTCATAATTCATCATTGTTAACTACGTGCCAGGTCAAATCCATTAGAGGACCTTTGCTCCAATCTCAAAGACTTCCAAACCATTCCTTTTAAAGTGTAAAATAGTTTAAGAAAATTTACTTTTTCAACAACAGAATTGAAATATCCTGTTACTGCATTTACTGATGTGAGCTTTTTTGCTACTGTAACAAACCCGAGTGACTTGTTAACCAGAGGTTGGCAAATATTATGGTATGCCAAATTTCCTGAAGTTTATATTTCATAGAATGTTAGAAATAAAAAGGACCTTATATAAGATTGAGTACAGTAGTTTTCAGACTTGAGTACCTGTATCTTTGGTGATATTTCCAAAGGCTGTGCTGACAAAGATAGCATAAAGAGAATCATTGTCTAGATCCAATTTCATATGTAACTGGCTAGAATTTCCCTTTTCCAAACCCCCCCTATCAAAATTGTTTTTCTCTGTAAAAGAAAGATATATATCTTTTTTTTCTCTTTATTGATAAGCACTTGCCTGGAATGTTATAAACCCCAATGTGTCAATTAACACAAAATGACATGCTGATATATGTTTAGAAAGAGAATTACTCTACTTAGAGGAAAAATATATTTAAAAGTTAGAATATTTCCATTTCTTTGCTTTCAATAAAATTGTTTTAGAAGATTTTATTTATTTATTTGACAGAGAGAGACACAACGAGAGAGGAAACACAAGCAGAAGGAATGGGAGAGGAAGAAGAAGGCTTCCCACCAAGCAGGAAGCCCAATATAGGGTTCAATCCTAGGACCCTGGGATCATGACCTGAGCCAAAGGCAGACACTTAATGACTGAGCCACCCAGGTGCCCCAATTTCAATAAAATTGAAGAGATATTAGTAAGAGAGGTTAGCTGAGTCACCATTAATAATAACTGATGCTAGTTCCTTGTATAATTTTGGGTACATAACTCAAAAAGTTTAACAAATCAGATAGCATCATGTTAATAAAACTTTCTCCATTCCTATTTCCATATTTATCTGAACAAAATTTCTCGGTACTTCAATCTATAAAAAATTATGAAAGAATTTATGCTGAATCCTGTAGATTGCAGTAATTTATAACATTAATTATGAATACATGCTATAATTTTTTAAAGTCTAATTCTGTTCATTAAGAGAAGATTTTTAATAAATTTGTATTTTTTGTTTAATAATTATACACCAACCATTCAATGTAATTACATTGTTTTGGTTATTTCTACACTAATAAAAATTGTAATGAAAACTAAATCCACAAGAATTTTTGTCATCTAGATAAAAATTAAGATAAAATAGTAAGTGGAAGTTTATAAAAATTACAGACTTTTCTCCTCCAGGCTGGAATCAACCATTTACCTAAAGTGCCAAGGTTCTTTTTGTGGAGGATGGTATTTAGAGAACAGGATCTGAACACTCAGTGAGCTTATTGCTTCTAGGATGTCACTGCTTTTAGGCTGTCTAAGCACTCAGAGCTACTAACATGCACACAAACACACATACACAGACATGCTCCCCTATACCTATGTCTTTTTTTTTTCTCTTAAAAACTATGAATTTATACTGATCTTTCCATTTCTTTTTTTATGAAATTTTTATTGTGTTATGTTAGTCACCATACAGTACATCATTAGTTTTTGATATAGTGTTCCAAGATTCATTGTTTACATATAACACACAGTGCTCCATGCAATACATGATCTCTCCATTTCTAATCCAACAGCCCAGGATTCATTCTAACTTCTCTCACTCCATATTTATAGTTCTCTACTCTTATAGTGGAAAATCTGTCTCCCAGTACATTTGCTTGATTCCAGAATACACAGAAGACTTAACCAAAAGATCAGAGTTGACCCATCAATAGGGGGAAAATTGACATTCCTCATCCAAAATATAATGCACTGAGGAGAATTTTTTAAATGTCTAACTTTGATTCTTCCAAATTCATTGTTATTACAATTTTTATTAGTGCACAAACAAGACAAAATAATCATAATAAAATCTTGGTAAATAATTATTAAACACAAACAGTACAATTTTATTGGAAAGAGCTTCTCCATTAAATGGATTGGACTTTAAAAATTGTAGCATGTATTCAGAATTGGGTATTAATTATTAAATATCAGAAAAACCTGAACTGTGAGGTCTTTTCTAAAATAACTGCCATGCACTTCTCAAAACTGTTAATAAATTCAAAGACAAAGAAATCTTGCTGAACTATTTCAGATTAAAGAAGACCAAAAAGACATGGTAACTATATAAAATAATACCAGATAGTAGACCAGGTGGTAGTCAGGGGATTGGCGGGGAGAAGAGAATATTTACATATTCTCAAAGTATTTTTCTATAAATTACTTAAGCACAAAAGGAAAAATCATAAATTTATACAATGGAGAAACCTATAGACAATACTTAATCAGATGACCAAAGCAACACATGAACTGGGCTTTTCTTGTGCTGTAGAAGATATTATTGAGGAAGTTAGCAAAATATGATTAAGGTTTATAGATTAAATATGAGTATTGTTCTCATGTTAATGTCTCGACAGTGTAAATTTCTCCTGATTTTCATAATTGTACTGTGGTTATGGAAGAAAATGTCATTATTTTTAGAAAATGCAAAGAAACAGGAAATACTTGTCTGTTTTAAGGAACTATTTAGGAGAAAATGAACATCATGTCTTAACTCTCGGATGGTTGAGAAAATAAAATCTGTGTGAGGGAGTATATATAATTGAAAATACATAAATGTACATTCATTCTCCAATCTTCTGATAAGGCCAAGTTTACTCTTTTTTCAATTGGTTTTACTGACTGACTGTAGTTGTGCCTCCTTATTCTTGAATAATCTTACAGCACTAAGATTACCAGTTTAATTTTTATTTATTATTTTATTTTATTTTATATTTATGATGTATTTATTTTATTATATATTATTATATTAGTTATTTATTATATATTATTATTTATAATATTGTTATTTTATTTATTTATTGTTTATTTTAAACAGAATCAGAGCTTTAACACATTTTTCAAGTAATTTGTATCTAGGATCTGCCTAGGTCTTTAGGATTTTTGCTAATCTTCTAAAATTCTTATTAGCAACTCACTTTCTCCAATTACTCCATCTTTATAGAAACAATTCTTCATTCAATTCACATTCTATCCATTAATGAAATAGTTATTTAACTACATCAAGGACAGTTCCTAAAGGGGTACAGAGCCCAAAATATCTCAACTAATAATGGTTCTTTAGTAAATACTTTTGAAAGGAGGTCCCAACGGACATAATTAATGTCACTAATTTCAAAATTAAATTGCTGATGTCCTAAAAAGTGGTTTAATGTGCAGTGCTACATAGCTCTTCCTGTCACCCCCAACCAAATGTTAGTATCAATAAATAGCATTAGTTGTTCAACAAAGTGGGCAGACTGTTATGAATTATACTAATTACAATATTTGGCACTAACTGATTAAGAAAAAGTCATACTTGACTCATATTAGTCCACTCAAAAATTGTACCAAGTGGTTTACTAAGTACTTGTAATATATCAGAGAATGAATTCCTTGTTCATATCCAGATGTGGCTTGTTGAAAAGGGGAAAGACTGATACCCAGGAAAAGAAATAGGCCAAATAAATAATATTGTATGTAAGAAAGTAAAAATTTTATAGACAAAAGGAAAAATAAATACAACAGTGGAGATATGATAAGGAATTATTTTTTTGAATTATTATGAGAAAGACTCACTAAGAAGCTCAGTTGAGAATTGAAGAAGGTGAAGGAATTTAATGTAGATAAAGGAAACCACTAGGTGCAACTGGCCCAAGACAGGACTACAGTTGGTGTGCTTGAGGGACAGCAGCATAGTCAGTATGGGAGGATTAAAAAGTAGGGAAAGGGTCAAAGTCAATTCAGAGAGTTAAGGAGAGTGGTGGTGGTGGTGAGAGATGGTTAGCCTTCTATAGACTACTGTAAATTGTTCAGGTCTTACTCTGAGTGAGATAGGGAGCCTTTGGAGGATTTTGAATAAATGAATGTTATCATATGAGTTAGAATTAAAAGATTTACCCTAGTCACCTAGTTGAGAATAGATACTTGGGACAGGTGAAGGAGTTAGGAGGCTAAGGCAGGATAGTCATGAGATGATGGGGACTCTGACCAGGATGATTGTAACAGATGTATACCTGTTTTAAAAGTGATACTAACAGGGGCTCCTGGGTGTCTCAGTCAGTTAGACATCCAAGTCTTGGTTTTGGCTCAGGTTGTGATCTCACGGTTTGTGGGATCAAGCTCCATGATGGGCTCTGTGCTCAGCTGGGAGTGTTCTTGAAGGTTCTCTCCCTCTATCCCTCCCCTGCTCATGCTCTCTCTCTTTCTCTCTTTCTAAAATAAATAAATAAATCTTAAAAAAATAAAATAATACAAATAGGATTTCCCAAAGAATTGGATATGCAACATGGGAGAAAGGGAGGAATCAATGATGACCCCAAGAATTTTGACCAAAAGAACTGAAAAGTGTGGTGTTGCCATCAACATGCCTGCCTTTCATGTGACAGTGAAAACTTAGGAGCCATATGGGTAACCCATGGCTTTCCCCTATTTACATCCTGTAATATCTAAATAGTACTTAGATTAGGAGAGCTCCACTGAAAGATCATAATACCTATTTCAGATTGTTCTTTTAATTTCATTTTTGAAGTTAGCTATGCACAAAGAATTAGAACTAGAGTTGGAATCTGAATCAGAACCAGCTCCAAGATATACTCCATTCAGACTTACACAGCAGTCCATTGGCACATTTACTAAATGCCCATCCATCCTGGTTCTCTATCAAGTCTTTTCTAACATCTAAGTCAAATTCTTTATTTGGTAGTCAACATAATCGATGCCATTTATCTTGATCAGAAAAGCTGTCATGAATAATTATAATGATTTACTTTTGTTCAACATAAAGTCTCTTTAAGCTTTCCATTACATTTTTTCCTTTTTAAAAGGTTTTTATTTAAATTCCAGTTAGTTCACATACATTGTAATATTCGTTTCAAGTGTATAATATAGTCATTCCACACTTCCATAAAGCATCCAGTGCTCCTGACAATGAGTGCCCTCCTTCATCCCCATCACCTGTTTTACCCATCCTCCCACCCACCTCCCCTCTGGTAACCATCAGTTTGTTCTCTGTAGGTAAGAATCTGTTTCTTGGTTTGCCACTCTCACCCTCTTTTTTCCTTTGCTTATTTGCTTTGTTTCTTAAATGCCACATATGAATGAAATCATATGGTATTGACATATCTTCTAATGATATATCACATTTTTGCTTTTTATTGACATTTTTCCCTAAGAGAGAGAGAGAGAATGAGCATGTGAGATGGGGGAGGGGGAGAAGGAGAGGGTGAGAGAGAGAATCCCAAGCAGGCTCCTTTATCTTCATGACTACTATTGATGTAGTTTCAGATTTAGCAGAGAACAGAGTTTTCTTGACCCTGTTGATGTTAAGGGATGCTTAACAGTGTTATTTAAGTACCCATCTACACTGGCCATCCAAATCTAAGCTACACTCTGTTGTAGTTGTTGATTTTCTTGTTTATGGCACCTTTTTCATCTATGAATTCATACCATCTATCTCAGAGACTAGCATCTATGGGATGATCAGTAAATATTTCCTAAGTAAGTGATTGAAGAGATAATTAAATTAGGGAACCACATACTATTTTTAAAAGATACTCTTTTACTTTGAATAAATAAATAAAATATATATCAGTCATAAATAAAGTACAGTTCAATTTTTGTTTGATTACTTTAGAACTTTCAGTATATGCATGGATGTGTGTGTGCAAATATTTTCAGACATTTGTAAAATGTAATCATACTATAATATTCTGTATCCTGATTTTCTCACTTGTAAAATAGCATGGTTTTTACAAGTCCATACATAAAAATGTGCCATATATATTTTTAAGATTTTATTTATTTGACAGAGAAAGAGCACAAGCAAGGCGAGTGGGAGAGGGAGAAGCAGGCTTCCCGCTGAACAGGGAGTCCAACATGGGGCTCGATCCCAGGACCCTGGGATCATGGCCTGAGCTGAAGGCAGCCACCTAATGACTGAGCCACCTAGGTGCCCCCAAAAAGTGCCATATTATTCTTAACAACTGCATAGTATTCCACTGAATGGATTTTTTTTTTTTTTTTAAGAGAGTGTGAGTGGGGATGAGCAGAGGGAGATGGAGAGAGAGAATCTCAAGCAGGCTTCATACTCAGCACAGAGTCCAACCCAGGGCTCAATCTCACAATGCTGAAATCATGACCTGAGCCAAAATCAAGTCGGATGCTTAACTGACTAAGCCACCCAGGCATCCTTAGATGTCCTAAATTTTGCTGACAACTTTCTGCTTTTACTGGAAACATGCTTGTTTCAAAATCATTCTGTGCTAAATAATTCTGAGTGTTTATATTGGCATACTTGTCCACTTGTTCCCTAAAATCTAAGTCTGTGGGTAAAATCTTAAATTTCTTGGATGTAAGGATTTAATAGTAAACACATAGGGGAGGGGAGGATTCTGTGTTGTGTACATTTTGTACCCAATTCTTATTATGGAATAAAAGACTGAGGTTTTCAGCAAATAACTGGGTGTGATGTTCCTGGTTTTTGCAAACAGCTGCTTTCAAAAAGGGAAGAACATTATACTCCTAAAAAAATCCATGTATGAAAACATTCAACTCTATGCTGACAAAATATAAGGCAATTGTACAAGGATGAAACTAGAGCCCACATACCACTGTTGCAACCCAATAGGAAGACTAAGTGTGGTTCTCACCTAATTTATTGCTTTTTTTTTCTAGAGAGAATTAGAGAAAAGATTCATTTTACCAAAAATAAGTAACAACATCCTTATACCAAGATCATTAACAATAATAAAAAACACAAATACCTCAGAACCCCACCAAGTTATAATTTGCCCATTCGTACTGGCACTTTTCTAAGGATTTAAGGTTTGCTAGGGATGTAGATTTTCCCTTCTTTCCAACTCTTTCAGCCTAAATGAGTTTCCAGTCTTTGGAACTCTGTTCTTCATGATGGAAAGTCATTGTGCAATTTTGTTTCTCCTTGCTCTAAGGATTGGGGATCTTTTAAATTTTTAAAATATTTTTAATTTTAATTTTTAAAAAATATTTTAAAAAATATTTTATTTATTTATTTATTTGACACACAGAGAGAGACAGTGAGAGAGGGAACACAGGCAGGGGGAGTGGGAGAGGGAGAAGCAGGCTTCCCACTGAGCAGGGAGCCTGACAAGGGACTCGATCCCAGGACCGAAGGCAAACGCCTAATGACTGAGCCACCCAGGTACCCCTAAAAAGATTTTTAACTATTTATTTGACAGAGAGATGTAGAGAGAAAACAAGTAGCAGAGTGGCAGGCAGAGGAAGAGGGAGAAGGAGTCAGGGAGCCCGAGTTGGGGCTCCATCCCAGGACCCTGGGATTATGACCTGAGTGGAAGGCAGACATTTAACTGACTGAGCCACCCAGGTGCCCCTGGGGATCTTTTTTATAGAGTTCCAAAGGTATTTTAACTCTGAGGAGGATATATTTAAATGGAATGGGAGATGGGCTTGAAGTCAAAATGTCAGTTTCGATCCTTATTCTTCTACATAATAAGCAAGTTGGGTAAGCCATTTAATTTATAAACCTTGGTATTCTTTTTTTTTTCTAAAGATTTTATTTATTTATTTTGTCAGAGAGAGTGAGCACAGGCAGAGGCAGAGGGAGAAGCAGGCTCCCTGCTGAGCAAGGAGACCGATGTGGGACTCGATCCCAGGACGCTGGGATCATGACCTGAGCTGAAGGCAGCTGCTTAACCAACTGGGCCAACCAGGTGTCCCAAACCTTGGTATTCTTATCTGCAAGATGAAGAAATTACTGTTTCACAAGGCAGTTGGCAAGATTAAATGAGGCAACCTGCCTGCAACAGTACAACACATCACCTGAGTAAGAATGGGTCATCTGCAACTGTTAGCAGACAAGATTGGCTTGATTTTCACTAAACCTTAGTTTCCTTCTCTTTGTTTGTTACACATCAGAATTCAGTATTTACTATTCCCATTTGTCCCTGGGAATGTTTTGCTTCCTCATGTTCAATATCTGATTTTTTTTTTAAAGATTTACTTGCTTATTTTAGAGAGAGAGACAGAGCACAAGCAGGAAGGGCAAAAGGAGAGGGAGAGAGAATCTCGAGCAGACTCCCAGCTGAGCATGAAGCCTGACATGGGGATGGATCTCATGACCCTGAGATCATGACCAGAGCCAAAACCAAGAGTTGGTGGCTGAACCAACCACACCACCCAGAAGACCCTCAATATCTGATTTTTAAAGTGACTTTTTCTTAATTTTAAAAGAAAGAGCCTCATTCTTTCCAATTTTAATATCCATTTTCCAGACCTTATCATTTTGCAGGAAGTATAAAGACTTCTGCAATGTCTGTTTTCTCTTCTGTATATCCTACTCTGTAACCCACTCACTGGCAATCCTGCTTTCTCACATGTGTATAACATCAGCATATTCTGATGAACCAAGAGAAGTGCCCTCATTCCTGCAGTCTTGCCTGATGGACAGCTACAACTTGTTTCCACCCAGCCTCAGATTCTGTTTTGGGTGTTAGCACTTAAAGGAACACTTCCTTGGCCCTACATCCAAGGCAGTCTCTCTTACTTAATCAGACTGCCCTTTTTCCCCACTTAGTTATTCCTGCTCTTTCACTATTTACTGGACCTAATTTTAAAATGACTTACTTTAGATCCTGCTTTTTTCTCTTTTAACTTTAAATAATAGGTGCCCATATTGGGAGTTAACTTATTATTGTGTGCAAGGTTGGCCGTGAAATAAAGAGGCTGAAAAGCCAAAGCATCTAGCTCCAAAGACACATTTGGAAATGCAGTGAAACTCCACCATTTGGGATGGTCTCCAGGGGCAACTTCTAATGTAATAATATGCTCAGCTTAAATATTTTTTAGTTTTCTTTCATTTTATTACTTATTTACTCATATCATTATTTAAGATAGAGTCATCTCACATTATTGAACCAGAATTTGTTTGGAAGGCTTAAGTACCAAGAGCAGAGTTAATAGACTCTCCTTTTAAAAAACATGCTCTCATAGGATTTGTATATAAATCTAATGATGTTGTGGGGTATCTGAGTGGTCAGTCGAGCAGCCGACTTTTGATTTTGGCTCAGGTTGTGAGGTCAGGGGTGTCAGTTGAGGCCTGAGTTGGCCTCCACACTCTGCAGGGAGTCTGCTTGAGATTCTCCCCCTCTTCCCCCAATCATGCACTCCCTCTCTCTAAAATAAATAAATCTTTAAAAAAAAAAAATCTTGGGCGCCTGGGTGGTTCAGGTGTTAAGCATCTGCCTTTGGCTAAGGTCATGATCCCAGGGTCCTGGGATCCAGCCCCACATGGGGTTCCCCTCTCGGAGGGAAGCCTGCTTCTCCCTCTCCCACTCTCCCCTGCTTGTGTTTCCTCTCTTGCTATGTCTCTCTGTCAAATAAATAAATAAAAATCTTAAAAAAATAAAAATAAATAATCTTAGGACATTGTAATTGGTTAAGCTCTAGATTAGATTGTGAATTCTTTGAAGGTAAGAATTATGCTTATTTTATTCCTTGCACTTACCACAGCTGCTGGCATACACCAAGCTGCATGAACTAAATTACAGAATGAATGTGCTAACAGATCCATTAAATGAAAAGTTTCTCCATGGCATACTCAGACATTATCTTAGAATAAGACTCAAATGAGGGATACTATAAAAAATGTTGAACAAGATACTTTGAAACTAAAATATATTCTTTTATTAATTTATTATTTATTCATTTATTAAATATTAAACACAGTTTCATTTAGTGCTTAATATTATGTGCCAGGCTCAAACAAATTACTGATATATGAGTGGCTCTTAACTCTATCCTATGACTAGTTTTGTAGAACTAAAATTTTTTAAAAAGATTTATTTATTTGGGAGAGAGAGAGCACACACGCATGTACGTGTGCGTGCACACACACACACACACACACACACAGGTGCACAGTGGGGAGGGAGAGAGAGAATCTCAAGCAGACTCACTTCTGAGCATGCAGCCAGATTTAGGGCTGGATCTCACAACTCAGATCGTGACCTGGGCTGAAACCCAGAGTCCAATGCTTAACTGACAGAGCCACCTGGGTGCTCCTAAATTTTGTTTTTGATAATTTTGTCCTGGGGTTTACATCCTACATGTCTATTGCTATTTTCTATCTCTTGTAATTTTCCTTACAGATCTTGATGACACAGTTCTACTTTCCTCTGTATTTTATTCCAAAATCTTAACTTTTTTAGAACTGAGCTTTTCTTTACCTCCCCTGAGTTTCACTTGCTATTAGTTACTTATTTGGTAAAGAAATTTCTGTTAGATTATTAGTAGATACCAATGAGTTTATATGTTATTACTCTGTGACATAATATTTATATTTTTATCTCAGAACCAGCTCATTATATTTTCCCCCACAATATTTCCTGATTCAGATAGTTTTTCCCCAGGTAAAATTGCTTTGTACATATCTTAGCCTTATGTATGAAAAGATAAAAATTGACATGTATTTCAAAAATTGTTTTATCCAGATAGTTAAATGTTATAAATATCTTCTCACCCAGAGGTGAAGTTTTTACTATCTGAAACTATCCTAGTAAAAACTATTGACTTTTAAAAAATTTTTAATATTATTTTATTTTTTCCTTAACAAAACAAGCCCCCAAGGACTTTTTTAAAAATTTAAATTCAATTAATTAACATTATATTGTATTATTACGCTATAGTTTCAGAGATTAATTCAGTGATTCATCAGTTGCATTTGTCCTCGTTACATCAAGTCCTCATTACATCAAGTGCCCTCCTTAATGCCCATCACCCAGTTACACCTTCTCTCTACCCACCTCCCCTCCAGCAACCCTATAGTTTGTTCCCTATTATTAAGAGTCTCTCTCTCTCTCTCTCTTTTTAAAGATTTTTATCTATTTATTGGACAGAGAGAGAGATCACAAGTAGGCAGAGAGGCAGGCAAAGAGATGGGGGAAACAGGCTCCATGCTGAGCAGGGATCCTGATGCCAGGCTCCATCTCAGGACCCTGAGATCATGACCTGAGCCAAAGGCAGATGCTTAATCATCTGAAGCACTCAGGTACCCCTGATTGAGAGTTTCTTATGGTTTGTCTCCATCTCTGATTTCATGTTGTTTTATTTTTCCATCCCTTCCCCTATGCTCATCTGCTTTGTTTCTTAAATTCCACATATGAGTGAGATCATATGATAATTGTCTTTCTCTGATTGACTTATTTTGCTTAGCATAATACCCTCTAGTTCCATCCAACCTTTTTTTTAAAGATTTTATTTATTTATTTGACAGAGAGAGATCACAAGTAGGCAGAGAAGCAGGCAGAGAGAGAGAGGAGGAAGCAGGCTCCCCACTGAGCAGAGAGCCTGATGCGGGGCTTGATCCCAGGACCCTGAGATCATGACCTGAGCTGAAGGCAGAGGCTTTAACCCACTGAGCCACCCAGGCACCCCTCCATCCAACTTTTTTAAAAATACAAACATAAAGTAAGTTGTAGGAAACTTTTGGCCAAAAAGTGACTAGAAGGTAAAAGTCATGTTTGATTGAACAACTTTTGAAAAGGGGTCAAAGAAGAGAAAAAGAAAATTAAAATATCTGTGGAACTATTTTTCTAAATTAAAAATAGTAGACAAGCAAAAGATTCTAAAATATAATGTTTCTATACACTAAAAAGTAAGATATAGAATGTCATAGCACTAAGTATAAACCTCAGATATGCATGCAGATTTTAAAGGTGTCTTTTTAGGAAGCAAGTGGCTTGAATGATCTTCTAGAACTGTGGCAAATAATAGAATTCACACTTCTCCCTCCTCCTACCAGTTCAACCTAGCAGACCAAGAATTCAAACTCCTGTTCGTGGTGATTCCATTTACATCTCAGCAAAGGGCACTGGTTACATCCGTAAACCCTTTCTCCTCTCTGCAAGATCCCATTGGAGTTCCATACATGCTATAGTGTTAGGACTCAAATCAGCACAACTATGTGGGGACTTTCATCCACTCCAGGTGGTGGTTTTTCTCCTCACTCAACTGATGAGAAGTTAAAAATTATCTTCCTGTAACTGAGACCACACAAGTTGAACTCTTGGACATTCCTTCGAGACCCACACTATTACCCCTTTCTGAAACCACTAACCCTTTTTCCTTTCAGCCACACTGTACATGTTGCTGGAAATTGAAGTGGCCAGTTAAGGGTGAGATGAGAACTTATCATCCCTAGCATTTCTTTAGAATGTCTCACAGGAGCTAGAAATTATTTATGCAATAGGCTGTTTAAAAAAAAATAGTGGGATGGAAAGAATGGGAAGTAGCCTTTTCTTGGTAAAATTGCAGTGTTACTGCTTCTGGAATTAGTAATGATGAATTGTTACACAATGATGGGGAAGTGACCCAGAGAGACACTGAGGCTAGATTTTGTTCTGCTCCCATTGCTCATCTTGTTTATCTCCCCTGGCTGTGGTCACTGCTGGAAAAAAATTGAGCAGATAGGAATCACTTTAAATAATAATATCAATCCTCCTCTGGGCCTTCTGTTTGGTTATGCCCTCACTGACCCACAATCTGTGCTATGTCACATGTTCATACTTCACACACAAAAATGAAATTACTGGGTACCTGGGTGGCGCAGTGGGTTAAGCCTCTGCCTTTGGCTCAGGTCATGATCTCAGGGATTGAGTCCCACATCAGGATCTCTACTCAGCAGGGAACCTACTCTCACCCGCCAACCCCCTACCCCCCGCCTGTCTCTCTGCCTATTTGTGATCTCTCTCTGTCAAATAAACAAATAAAATCTTTAAAATAAAATAAAATAAAATTACTTCACTGACATTCTACATCAATTTATTACTGACCTCTACATCACAAATCAAAAAAATTCTTTTGAATCCTCATCTCATTTGATATGTCAAATCATTTGACACATGGATTGTTTTCTTTTTGTTCCTAATATTGTCCTTTCTTGACTATAGAGCCTCACTCTCCAAGATTTTCTCAAAGCATCTGAGCATTCCTTCTCTGTTTCTCTGGAAAAACTCTTCTCTGTCTCATCATTCCATGTTGGAGTTTCCTGGATGTTCATCACTACCCATGCTGTCAGGGCAAGTGATCTCATTAATTTTTACATCTTTAATTGCTAGCTAAACACTTTGAAACTTACATCTCCAGTCTCATCTGCTCCTTTGCAATTTTTTGACATTTAATTTAGTTTTATTTCTTTTCAGTGTTCCAGAATTCATTGTTTATCCACCACACCCAGTGCTCCATGCAATATGTACCCTCCTTTTACCCACCACCAGGCTCCCTAATCCCCCCACCCCTTCCCCTCCAAAACCCTCAGTTTGTTTCTCAGAGTCCATAGTCTCTCATGGTTTGTCTCTCCCTCCAATTTCCCCCAACTTACTTCTTTCCATCTCCCAATGTCTTCCATGTTATTCCTTATGCTCCACAAGTAAGTGAAACCATACGATAATTGACTTTCTCTGCTTGACTTATTTCACTCAATGTAATCCTTTGCAATTCTTTCTTTTTAAAAATTTTTTTGAATTTCATTTATTTATTTATTTGATAGAGATCACAAGTAGGCAGAGAGAGAGGAAAGCAGACTCCCTGCTGAGCAGAGAGCCTAATGTGGGGCTCAATCCCAGGATCCTGAGATCATGACCTGAGCTGAAGGCAGAGACTTAACTCACTGAGCCACCCAAGTGCCCCAATCCTTTGCAATTCTTAATTGCGTGTATATTGCTTTCTCATTGTTTCCTCCTGGGTGTTTCAAAGAAACTGCAGCTATCACATGCCCACTTCTAACCCACTGCCTTTTGTTTCAGGCTTCCTCCAGGATTCCTTACCATAGTTAATGACAAACTGACCTGTTGTTCAATCCTTCAAACCTTAAATCCTCTCACCCCTCGTCATCAACTATCAAAGTTTATCTTTTAGACTACCAATGTGTGTTTTGCCCATATCCACTTGTTTTCTTCTTCCTCTCTTCTTGGATCTCAGGTAGATACTGTCAAATCAGTGATAATCCTTGAGCTATGGTACATTGTCATTATTGGTACCCATACACATCTTATTTATTCAGTCCACAAGTCATTTTTTAAAAAAGATTTTACTTATTATTTGACAGAGAGAGAGAATAAGTAAGCAGACAGTAAGCAGAGGGAGAGTGAGAAGCAGGATGCCCGCTGAGCAGGGAGCCAAACATGGGGCTTGATCCCAGATTTGATCCCAGGACCCTGGAATCATGACCTGAGCTGAAGGCATCTAGATGCTTAACCAACTGAGCCATACAGGCATCGCTAGTTAGTAGTTTTTTAAAATAGGAATAATTGAACCCAGATGAAACCACCATCACTCCCATTATCCACACCATATGTCATTCTTACTGAACACTATAAGAGTCTCCTATCTGGCATTATGACATTTACTTTTGCCCTTTTGCAAGCTCTTTTTATAACATAGCCAGAGTAATTGTTGAAAACAGAAATCTGATCATATTACTACTCATTTACAACTACTCAGGATCTTCTTTATGCCCTGAATGAAGAATTCTTAACATGGCCTGAAGTGTTCTATGAGATCTGTTTCTGCCCTGCCTCTGAACTCATCAAATGCCAATGTCATCATGTTTCTTTATTACAATTTACTGGATTTTTAGTTCCTGCAGTGCATCAGTCTATTTCTTACATCCTGGACTTTCAAAATGCCTTCCCTTCCACTAGCAAAATCTTCTACTTTTCTAGTGTAGCTGTCTAACTGATCCTTTGGAGCTCAACTTAAAGGACACTGTTCTTGGGTGTCATGCAAATCTTTTAAAATTGTTTGCAGAATGTTGAGTCTCCTTGCTATGCTCCTGCCCTCTATCTTTTTTTAAATTATTTTTTATTAACATATAATGTATTATTAGCTCCAGGGGTACAGGTCTGTAAATCACCAGGTTTACACACTTCACAGCATTCACCATAGCACATACCCTCCCCAATGTCCATAACCCCATCACCCTCTCCCCAACCCCTTCCCCCGTAACCCTCAGTTTGTTTTGTGAGATTAAGAGTCTCTTATGGTTTGTCTCCTTCCCAATCCCATCTTGTTTCATTTATTCTTTTCCTGCCCCCCAAATACCCCATGTTGCATCTCCACTTCCTCATAACAGGGAGATCATATGATAGTTGTCTTTCTCTGATTGACTTATTTCACTAAGCATAATACCCTCTAGTTCCATCCACATCATCGCAAATGGCAAGATTTCATTTCTTTTGATGGCTGCATAGTATTCCATTGTATATATACACCACATCTTCTTTATCCATTCATCTGTTGATGGACATCTAGGTTCTTTCCATAGTGTGGCTATTGTGGGCATTGCTGCTATAAACATTCATCCTGCCCTCTATTTTACATAGAATACTTTATTAGTATTATGTTTATGTACACCATTCTTCTTAGACCATATGCTCAATGACATCAGAAGGCTTGAAGGAATTAATTTCTAAGGCATTCCAAGAAACTAGCAGAGTACTTGACACAAATATCACTTAAATGTATTTGTTTATTAAATGCAAAAATATGGGGCGCCTGTGTGGCTCAGTGCGTTAAGCCTCTGCCTTTGGCTCGGGTCATGATCTCAGGGTCCTGGGATTGAGCCCCACGTCAGGCTCTCTGCTCAGCTCTCTCTGTCTGACTCTCTGCCTACTTGTGATCTCTCTCTCTCTCTGTTAAATAAATAAATTAAAAAAAAATTTAACTGGACAAAATGACAAGGCGGAAAAACTCACCACAAAAAAAAAAAAAAGAACAGGAGGCAGTACCGAAGGCTAGGGACCTAATCAGTACAGACATTGGTGATATGTCAGATCTAGAATTCAGGATGATGATTCTCAAGTTTCTAGCCAGGCTCGAAAAAGGCCTGGAAGATATTAGAGAAACTCTGTCCGGAGAAATAAAAGCCCTTTCTGGAGAAATAAAAGAACTAAAATCTAACCAAGTTGAAATCAAAAGAGCTATTAATGAGGTGCAATAAAAATGGAGGCTCTTACTGCTAGGATAAATGAGGCAGAAGAAAGAATTAGTGATATAGAAGACCAAATGACAGAGAATAAAGAAGCTGAGCAAAAGAGAGACAAACAAATACTGGACCACGAGGGGAGAATTCGAGAGATAAGTGATACCATAGATGAAACAACATTAGAATAATTGGGATTCCAGAAGAAGAAGAAAGAGAGAGAGAAGCAGAAAGTATATTGGAGAGAATTATTGCAGAGAATTTCCCTAATATAGCAAAGGGAAAAAACATAAAAATCCAGGAGGTGCAGAGAATCCCCCTCAAAATAAATAGGAATAGGTCCACACCCCGTCATCTAATGGTAAAATTTACAAGTCTTAGCGACAAAGAGAAAATCCTGAAAGCAGCATGGGACAAGAAGTCTGTAACATACAATGGTAAAAATATTAGATTGGCAGTGGACTTATCCACAGAGATCTGGCAGGCCAGAAAGAACTGGCATGATATATTCAGAGCACTAAACGAGAAAAACATGCAGCCAAGAATACTATAACCAGCTAAGTTATCATTGAAAATAGAAGGAGAGATAAAAAGCTTCCAGGACAAACAAAAACTGAAAGAATTTGCAAACACCAAACCAGCTCTACAGGAAATATTGAAAGGGGTCCTCTAAGCAAAGAGAGACCCTAAAAATAGTAGATCAGAAAGGAACAGTAATACAGACAATATACAGTAACAATCACCTTACAGGCAATACAATGGCACTAAATTCATATCTCTCAATAGTTACCCTGAATGTAAATGGGCTAAATGCCCCAATCAAAAGACACAGTGCTTCAGAATGGATTAAAAAAAAAAAAAAGCCATCAATATGCTGCCTACAAGAAACTCATTTTCGACCTGAAGACACCTCCAGATTGAAAGTGAGGGGGGGGAAAACAATTTACCATGCTAATGGACATCAGAAGAAAGCTGGGGTGGCAATCCTTATATCAGATCAATTAGATTTTAAGCCAAATACTATAATAAGAGATGAGGAAGGACACTATGTCATACTCAAAGGGTCTGTCCAACAAGAAGATCTAACAATTTTAAATATCTATGCCCATAATATGGGAGCGGCCAACCAATTAATAACAAAATCAAAGAAACACATTGACAAGAATACAATAATAGTAGGGGACTTTAACACACCTCTCACTGAAATGGGCAGATCATCCAAGCAAAAGATCAACAAGGAAATAAAGGTCTTAAATGACACACTGGAGCAGATGGACATCACAGATATATTCAGAACATTCCATCCCAAAGCAACAAAATACACATTCTTCTCTAGTGCCCATGGAACATTCTCCAGTCTCAACTGGTATCAAAAGATTGGGGTCATTCCCTGCATTTTTTCAGACCACAATGCTCTGAACCTAGAGCTCAATCACAAGAGGAAATTTGGAAAGATCCCAAATACATGGAGACTCAACAGCATCCGTCTAAAGAATGAATGGGTCAACCAGGAAATTAAAGAAGAATTGAAAAAAACCATGGAAACAAATGATAATGAAAACACAACGGTCCAAAATCTGTGGGACACAGCAAAGGCAGTCCTGAGAGGAAAATATACAGTGATACAAGCCTTTCTCAAGAAACAAGAAAGGTCTCAAATACACAACCTAACCCTACACCTAAAGGAGCTGGAGAAAGAACAACAAAGAAAGCCTAAACCCAGCAGGAGAAGAGAAATAATTAAGATCAAAGCAGAAATCAATGAAATAGAAATCAAGAAAACAATAGAACAAATCAACGAAACTAGGAGCTGGTTCTATGAAAGAATTAATAAGATTGATAAACCCCTGGCCAGACTTATCCAAAAGAAAAGAGAAAGGACCCAAATAAATAAAATCATGAATGAAAGAGGAGAGATCACAACCAACACCAAAGAAATACAAACAATCATAAGAACATATTATGAACAACTCTATGCCAACAAATTTGACAATCTGGAAGAAATGGATGCATTCCTAGAGATGTATAAACTACCAAAACTGAACCAGGAAGAAATAGAAAACCTGAACAGACCCATAACCAGTAAGGAGATTGAAGCAGTCGTCAAACATCTCCCAACAAAGAGCCCAGGGCCAGACAGCTTCCCAGGGGAATTCTAACAAACATTGAAAGAAGAATTAATTCCTATTCTCCTGAAACTGTTCCAAAAAATAGAAATGGAAGGAAAACTTCCAAACTCATTTTATGAGGCCAGCATCACCTTGATCCCCAAACCAGACAAGGATCCCATCAAAAAAGAGAATTACAGACCAATATCCTTGATGAACACAGATG